>JAHQIW010003723.1:0-50367 GCA_019055375.1 Parelaphostrongylus tenuis
GTCCGCATAAAAGAACATCTAGACAGTAAATCTAGAATAGATAAAACCAAACCTTTAGGTTTACATAGGGCACAAAAACACAACAACAAGGATTTTGATGTGACTGTCACAATCCTGGCGCAGGAATCGAAAACGTCCACGCGCAAGACTCTTGAGGCATTTTGGATAAACGCCCAAAACCCCGAAATGAATCGGAAGGACGAGTGCGTCACCATCACGCGAGATCTCGCGCCCTTTCTTCGTTTGATCTTCTAACGTGACCTAGGCAGCATATAAATAAGACCATCCCATCATTCAAATAGACTAATACTATATACGTCCAGGCTCTGAAGAAGGCGGGTCGCCGAAACGTCAGCCGAATTTCTACAACTGTTTTATCAACCTCGCGTCAGCTAATCAAGATAAGTTTTCTCCATTTTCATATATCAATTGATTATGCCGAGGTTTATAGAAAGTCGAACTTTTGAAGTGCTGAATTAGGTTGCCAACTTTCATCGGATATGTTTATAAAATTGTTTCATGGAAGTTCACAAAAATAGAATTATTCAACATTATTTGATGTCGACTGGTGCCAAATAAACTTTAGGTCACTTCATCGTGGCTAAAGTACAGTGTGGAAAGAAAAAGCTGGAGACACTACTTAATTCGTGCGTGTTCCACTCTACTCGGTTCGTGTCAACGTTGGTGCTGTGAAGACAAACATTTTGAGAAGAGCATCAACTTTGGGAGTTTGGCTCATGTCATCGGGCTCGTTGAAAGCGAAGCCTTCAAAACGCTAGCCATATTAGAAAGATTTCAACAACCTTGTGTATGCCTATTAATAAAGCGTAGTATTGTGAGGTGCAGTGAGAATTGGAAATGCATGATGTTTGCTTCTTGAGAGAAGCGCAAGTCAGAACATCGGCCGGCCTAGGTTTGTGATATCAGGGGCTCAAACGCCTAGAGTAATGTTTCCTACGTAAACGACCGCTCAATAGCTTTCTAGCATCATCATTATTAGAGAGTGGTAAAACTCAAACACCAGTTCAGAGATTTGTCATCTATAGGGCGATGAATTGGACTTATCATTTGCGCCCTTTACAAAGGTTCTACGAGTGAGAAATAAAATTTGTACTCAAAAGCGTTCACGCCTCCATGCGTAAAGCGATATACTGTTAGTAGGAATTCTAAACATTCTCTTCATGATGTATTGGCAAAAATTTTCTGAATCAAGTGTAGGCTATTGCGGCTTCTCAGCTGAAAAAAGACAAAATACTCATAGCTATATATACAGAAGATAGAGAAATACAAAATACTTGAATTATCGGCTCTTCCATGAGAACTACATGAGGAATAAATATAGATAAGGGTCTTCGAGTCTCGTTATGACTAGAATGTTTAACAATGAGAAATTTTGCAGTATTTCCGTTTGCAATATAATGTGATGGTTGGTCATCGAATTTCAATTGACAGTGAAAAGCACCATCGTTATTTTATCAGAAATCTACTGACTTAACCTTGTGTTTAATGCTAAAGACCATAAATTGAAGAACAGATGTTGGGGAAAAGTGTTTTCAATTACAGAAACAATACGGTAATCAAATATTACATGATTGATCAATGATTCTCAAGCTGTTGCATTTTAAATGCCGACTTTCATTTAACCTCGGCTTGATCAACCCTTTGAGCACTGCAGCTAATAGATCGCACACGGCGCTCGGTTCTCACTATTTTGCAAAAATTTCTTCTTTGTTTCGGGAATCCTCAGGCTTTTGTATAGCTCGAAAACTCCAAAATATTTTTAAGACGCTCATAGAATTCTTGTGCAGAGTAATTCTTATGTATTAAGACGAATTTCAGTATGAGGCACATTTTATTTACATTTGCACAACACATTTGTAGACCTTCTTAGAACCTAAATTCAGCTGCGAATGTCAAAACTTATGAAGGTACCTAGTATTTTTCAATAGGCAATATGTCTTTAAACGGATGTCGACAACACGATGAACATGGTGATTTTCCAAAAAAAAAGTACCACGTAGCGAAGAATTGCTGACGCAAAACCGTTATGTTTCTGCTATGTCTCTAAGATTCGTTCAATCGCTAAATATCAACCTTGCATGGACAAACCATACAAACTTTATTACAACACAGAGTCAACGCACCGCTGCCATCGAATGTACCAGAGACAATTTCAAGGGTAAGTAAATCAATGTGTTAACAAGATATGAGGGGAAAGCAAAAGGCACTGTGACTGTAGTTAACAGATCGAGAAAATAGTGGTTGCATTTGACGGATGCAGTCAAAGAATAGTCGGAAGCGATGAGTTCAGGTGTCGCGAGGAACGAAAAGATGATCAACCCAGTCC
The DNA here is from genome assembly GCA_019055375.1 of Parelaphostrongylus tenuis. Taxonomy (NCBI): domain Eukaryota; kingdom Metazoa; phylum Nematoda; class Chromadorea; order Rhabditida; family Metastrongylidae; genus Parelaphostrongylus; species Parelaphostrongylus tenuis. Next base: position 2,348 of record JAHQIW010003723.1, read on the forward strand.
TTATACATTGGTCTGTGGAGAGAGTAGAGACGCAGAATGTGGAAAGGGTCGGTCTCACACAAATCTCACATGCCCGGAGTAAACAAATTGGCAAAGAAGCAGAGCTCCTGGGAGCATGCCAGTCAATCAATATCGCTCAGAGTTCTCCGGATTCGACTCACTGCAAGGGCATCACTTCATGACAGAATGAGGCGATGACCACTGGTCGATTCACCTGACTCGAGCCCGCATTTCATCCTTTACGTGGACGTATGCTCGAACTCGTTGCACTACCGACGCCCGTTTTGCCCGTCTTTCTTTCTACGTTATAACGCATCTATCTGTCAGCAACCAACCATCAACTGTTTGGCCCAAGGTAGTCCATATTGCACATGACTCTGCATCATTTGGTGTATTTATAACATCAGACCACCGGTAAAAGTGGTTGAATTGCAAGAATTGTGTTTGATCATCCAATACACAATATCCGTCAGCATGACTGGATTCCTATCGAATCGTTGTGTTAATTTCAATCTTTCAAATTGTGTCACACAAGACCGGTGATCGATCCGCTATGACCCTAAGTAAAGCTCTGACGAAAGCGTTGCCGCTCAAACGTTAGCCATCAGATATTGAGGAGAAAGTAGTATCAACCTCGTGCAAGTTTTAAATAAAGAAAAGAATTGTTGATAATTGAGGAGATATATTACAAGTCCATGTAATCTCTGGTCTGTGATCTTTACTTCAACAACTCATTAGCAGGCTTGTAAAAAGCAGTGAGCATGTTCGTAGTTGATTCTGTGCTTCATGCAGTTGAAGTCTGGATCTGGTGATTTTTCTAAATGAGCAATGGAGGCGCTCGTTTGACTGTGTTGAATCTTTGTAGGTTATAAAGAAGGCAAAACTGCCGAAATGTCGGGTTTTCAAATGAGTTGTATTGTAAGGCTTTTGTTTGACCTAAGAAGAAATTTAAAGAACTACGGAGCATGTCGAGGTTATCAGCTAGTTGGTTTTCTGAATTTACAACTTAATATGCAAAGTACTGTAGAAGTCTATCCCATTTTAGTTCTTTATTCCAATATTTTCATTGCTTTCATAGATGCAGTTTTTCTGCAACCAGTTTCTTCTTGGCCAATACTAAGGCAACAGCACGAACATTTTTTCATGATTTATAGCAAAGGAAGTTTTCCCTATGATGATTCATTCGCATTTCTCTAAATCTACTTTTTAGGGAGTGTGTAAACTCTAAATTCACCGTATTTGCACTTTGATGTAACTTACTGCGTTACTCGGCCTTTTCAATATCCATGTAATTTGCTAAATTATTGCTGTTTATATGTAACAAGTATATCGGTTGAATTCAGATGTTGTCCCGGTCACATCACATCCAATTTCAGTTCCCACCGATAGTGCCAAATGCCGTAGAGAAGTGCGATGCAAATGGACCCGATGCCAGCATACGGACTGCTCGATTCAGTACATTTTGCCACATCATATTCGACCAATTTGCCATGATGATATTTGTGGTCTATACACATTTTTTACAAAACGGATTATACGATAAAGGTGCAAGTCGTACCGAGAGAGTTCCAGAAATTGTCAAAGGTGCTCCAGATATAGGCATTACTGTTACATCGTTGGGTTTTGTTGCCTCACATTTCTGCCTATTGCGCATTACAGTGCAAATGCTGGTCACCGCGTTGTCGATGATGTTGCAGCTCGGTGAGTTTGCTTCCATGACTGCAAGAAACTATGGGTCGCAGAAAATTTTCATTATGAAAGGAAATTGAATAGAATTGTAGCACTTTAGTTCACTAGCTTCCTTCTTCTACGAAACCTTTTGTATTATCATCTGATACATTGAGTTCTACATCATTCTCAGAAAAGATAATGTGAATATGTGTTTCAAAACCGCACTGAGACCATAGTCACTTTTGTAACATATTTTCAACGGCGAAAGTAGTATAATGGCTGACATTGAGTTCCTTTACAAATATCTCGTTTAGTAATGAGAGGTTCAGCTCGTGCATGTTAGCATTTGCTTGTAGGTAAGAGCAATCATAAATGCGTTCCTGAGCTTTGAGGTCCTTTCTTCAGAAGACTTCTGAAACCACCATGCATTGCACGCTAAAAGAATTCGTGGCCTCAATGTTGAATTCGTAATGTTGTGAGTTTGAACTTAAATAGAAAAAATAGCTTAAAAACGCTTTTTGCTTAAAGTACTTTCCATAGTCCCAATTAAGTGGTAACACGGCTTTAACAACAAAAGGTAAAGAGAAATTTGCAGATTGGAACGATGTATATTTGCTATTTTTCTAAAGATTGTAATATCAAACGGCGCATTTCAACTGTGCACCGCAGCTAGTGTTCCACCAACCTAATCTTTCTACTCTACTAGGGCCTGTCATGTTCGTGCTTGAAATGATCAATTTCCATTGTCCAATGTCGAGGACTCGCTCATATCCGCTGGATTAGCAGCGTTTTGGCAGTTCAATGGTACATATGTGATGTTAACAGTAAGTTGATCTAAAATGGTAGAGATCACAGCATCAGGTAGAAATGCGCTACGAGCTTGCCTCTCGAGAACATCAAGAACCTGAAGACAATGTCTTTCACCACTTGATAGAGCATATTTGGAAACGATTTTATGATATCATGTGAAGTGTGAAAACCATGGAAGCGTTGGGAATCCAAATTGCCCGAAAATCGGCCCTCAGCTTCTAAGCCTCTTTAAAAATCGCGAAAAAGGAAAATACGCTTGAACTCCAGGATGGAAATTCACTGTTTGCATTACAAGACGTTGTACAAATCCCTGAGCTCCTGCCTGGTTACTTGCGATACCAGGAAATCGGGCGGCAACTGCTGCGTTTCCACTGTAAACCATGGCAGTAGGCAGAGTGAATCCAGTAACGGTGAAGGACTTAGTGCGTGCTGCAACAAACTTCATAGATCTTCTAGAATAATGATAAACTAAACCATAATGCTAAAAAAACCATTCAAAGTCATATGAATTCTTCGTTTCAAACTCAAAGTCCCTTCATCAAACGTCTTGTTTAAGTGTTTCTTGAGCAGTAATAATGTGGTAGGTTTTTCCCTCTGACTAGAATGTACGAACTTGATCAAGATTGGGAGTATTTGCTGTGAACTAACAGTCGCTTGTCATTACCTTGACCTGGTGGCATAACACCACATCCCAACACTGTCGGGACTGTGTTCAGCAGCAAAAACATGAAGAGACCGATAGGATGCCTGGCAATTTTCGCATAGATATCCATTCCTGCTCGCTAAAATTTTGAGTCAATATTGTTGACTCAACTAGAAATATATTCGACATATTCGCAGCAGATCATTCACAAGGCAATGACAAGTTTATCAGATAATAGTAATATAAGAAAAACGCTGCCCTCTCAGCTTATTGAGTTTTCTATGACTTGTAGAGGTCCCCAGTTTGCTTAACTTCAATAAAAGTCTTTAGAGCACGTTTCGTAACAGTTTTGTCATTCCAAAGTGCAGGTAACTCGGCTAATGAGGTTCAATGCGCATTGAATGTAGTATACGTAGAAGATACCTTAAGAATAGAAATATCAGTTAATGTGCCAATTACTGAAATGCTGTAGTTAAATTTCGTTCTCGCCTTCTCAATTCTGATGTTGCATCAAATTCCTAGTTTACCAAGATGTAATATTCTCAAGCAATAAATTGGCGGACGAACAAATGCACTTCCACAAGGAAGTAAAGGAGATTTTGGTTGGCGGGAAAGGAAGCACTACTGTAATTGAAGTAAACCGTTTTGACAAGAAATTATTTTGAAACAGTTGACTTTGCAAAACGCTGATGATCTCATTATCTTCTCACATTGAGCACGCCTATAAAATATTCTTCGGTGGCGGAAAAATCAACTGATTATCTTCTTCAAGGTTTTAGAAATAAGCGAGAAATGCAATGATCGATTTCATTAATATGAGAGGACAGAACAGATTCAGAAGCTATCGGAGGAGAAAAAATAGTATAAAACCCTTGTCCGCATGCCCAAAAAAACTAAGCCAGTAAAATTATTATGTATCGAGATGGAAGAGCATAGCAGACGTTCTGAAGAACGCGGCCGATGTTTCTGAGCTACGGCCTTTTCAGTCACATTTGCTTTTAATCGAGGCGGGTATATATGGAACACCGTTAATTTATCGCAATTTCTTTGCGATGTGGAGAAAAGACAAAGTTTTTTATTGCACATTTCATGTAATGCAGAGAAAACAAAGTTCGTTATTGCACAACTCTTATAGCGAAGTCTCAGCTCATTTGTGTAGAGACTTCAACTCATCAGTGGCTCTTCTTACCTTGGATTTTTTTAGCATTATCTAAAAAATCCGAAAAGTTGGTTACTTGATAACGAGGTGACGGCTGTGTAAATTATAATCAATAGAGGAACATTTATTATGAACATTTGGCTCAAATTATCGTGACTCTGATGAACGTGAAACCGTCTGACATATTGAAGACTTGAAACAACCTTGAGCTCATTGATCAAATAGAATCTTCATAATTGGATTCTATTTGGTAATCGAATCGAATTGATAATCGAAAAGATCGAATTGATAACTGATACCGTGGTTCATTGAATTCGAACTGAACATCGATTATTATTTGAAACATACGCAAACATCGGTGTTTTCACTGAGTTTCGGAAAGCACTTATTCGGGCTTTGTAACGACCGAAAGAATGTTTGGAAGTGCTCACTGAGTGTGAAACCCAATATTCTTTTGGTTGTTAGAAAGCTCGAACAAGTCCTTTCCGAAAGCTAAATACACCATTACAACTGGAAAGGTTTTCTTTATCTAACATTCAAAAGCTCAGCGCAAAGAAACTTTTTATCCAGTGAGAAATCTTCGAATGAGGAACAAAATCTCATTTCAGCGCCAAAAATAAGCTATTTGAGAAATTAAACATGCCACTGAAATTTACTTGATTTGATTTGTCGATAAACTATAGAAACGTTTTTCAAGAGCAAAAAAACACGCTTTACCAAATGCCTCAAATGGCGCCGCCATAATAGAACAGTACCGGTTCTTAAAAGCCTTGAAAACATGTTAGATGTAGGATTATTTTTTGGTTGAGAGCGGCGACTTAGTACAGTATTGCATTGCGTACAAAGGAAATGCTGTGACGAAATTATTTTTGCTTAGCTATTTAGGCAAGACTAAACGGAAGTTATTCAACACAGGAACGCTGCAACACGGAACTGATTCAACACGGAACTACTTAAACATGCTTAGTCTGCTTCTTTCAGTGCTCATAATACATTCATAAAAGAGCCCACAAATCTACAGCGCTGACGTTGTTTTTGACTTCTCACCAGTGAAACAAACGAAACAGGATTCATTACGTATCAAGTAGAAAAGTTTCTGATAATGTATTGAAAATAAGTGGAGTATTCACCTTTGTGCTACTTTGAGCAGGATCTAAATTTGACACACAGGGATGAAGAACTGTTACACAAGACAACTTTCACTTAACCTAAGTTGGAGTTTGACTGACATTTCTTCAAATCCGACTGCTCTAGACATCTATAACCCTATTGTGGGGCGGGTTGACCACCTATTATATTGAAACTACATTTAAATTTTTATGACTGTTCCGTAACATCTACGCAAATGAGTCTAATCAAAAAAGTTTACAGGCTTTATAGAAAAGGAATGAGACTTCAATGCGAAATGTTCAGCAACAAATTATGTTTTAACTTATAATCGTGTAGAAAGCTGCAAAAACTTGGCGGTACTTCATAACGATTCATTTTTAATACGAATCTAGAACCTTTGAGAAGGTGGCAAAGGCCCCGCTTAAGTTCACTCGTCCTCATCTCAGTGCAATGGCAACTGCACTAGAGTAAAAAAGTATTTTGCTTAGTAACTAAACTTGACGACTCATCGATGTTTTTATTTGACCATTCAGGCGCAAGTTCGCAACTCGTCTCTCATTTTGTCGAGTTCTTGAAACTGCCGTTTTCTAACCTCTTCTAAATTTTGAGTGAAATTCCGTGGAAATTCTCTTTCAGACCATTAGTCACCATCGCTATCAACGGTGGAGTTTTCATAGAACCAAACGGAAGACACCCATTCGAGCAGGGCTACTCGTGAAATGCGACTTCTGTGAGCAATTCACACCGAAAATAGTGTTTCGTTTCTGTCAAACATTATCTCTACTCAGAGATTCTCTCATAAAAGTGCATCAATAATCTCGTCACTGTGTCAATTATCAATTCCATTATTTTTGAAGCGGTTAGGATTTTACGTCGCAGCAATACGAACAAAAAGGATGGAGTAGAGTTTAAGCCTTGTCACTTGAGGTGTTCATTCACCTCGTCAAATTTTTGTTGAGTGATCGTTTCTAAGTAACTCGTTCAACTCAGGACACACATCTCTCTTCCTTCTCTGATTTTCATGTGCTTTCGAATAGTATTATCTGTCACAAATACCGCTTCAAATAGCCTGACCCCAAATTTTGTGTGCTGGATAACTTTAATCATTTTTGAAAAAAGCTAAAAAAAAAAAACGCTTGCTTTGCTGTCATCACTGACATTCAATTACAGAGTTCCAAATACGTCGTTTCCATATGAGTGATCTGATACAAAGCACGTAATTTGTTCGCAGTCCAGTGTATAGCGATTGCTAATTTGTTTACAGGTGGAAGTGAATAGTTCCGCGAATATGCCGATACTTCTTATCGGTCTCTTTCTGATTTCTTTGTTAGCCGTCACGACAGTGTTGGGATGTGGAGTGATGCCACGAGGTCAAGGTACTAAATGGAATTATTGTTTTATGAAAATCGAAAAGACTTATCTTGATTAGCTGACGCGAGGTTGGTAAATTAGTCGTAGAAGTTCGGTTGACGTTTCGGCAACCCGCCTTCTTCAAAGCCTGGGCGTATGTAGTATTACTCTATTTGAATAATTCGGATGCTCTTATATGTGTGCTGCCTAGGTCATGTTAAAAGATCAAACGAAGAAAGGGCGCGAGATCTCGCGTGATGGTGACGCACTCGTCCTTCTGGTTCATTTCGGGATTTTGGGCGTTTATCCAAAATGCCTCAAGACTTTTGCGCGTAGATGTTTTTGATTCCCGCCGAGGATTGTATCAGTCAGATCAAAATCCTTGTTGCTGTGTTTTTGTGCTTTACGTAAACCTGAAGGTTTGGTTTTATCTATTTAAGATTTATTATTTAGGTGTTCTTTTATGCGGGTGAAAAGTGCTCTACCCGTTTCGCCTATATATCCTTCCCTGCGTGTTTTACATGTTGGTAAATAAATTGTGCCTGATCTCATACAATCCCCCTCCTTTCCGTTAGGGCAGATTATACAGTTTTTGGTGTTGCACAATCGATCATAAAGTCTATTGCGGATCAGCTGATGGCGTAGTGTGGGAGGTGGGATTTCAATAACTTTCATGGAGTTTCCAAGACCGCATCTTTTTGGGTACCTTTTGATAACGCTACTAATTTCGTTTGATATAAATGGCAGTGTGAAGGGAACTCCATTCAGGTGCGGAGTATTGTTCTTTTGGGACCTAATTCCACTATTGGATATTCATGAGTAGCAAATGTTTTGTGGTCGTTGGAAGTGGCAATTTTTCGTGCCAAGTTTAACGATTCGTTCCTTTCCTTTTCTCCTGTGCAACATTTTTAGCCGTTCGAAACATGTTTTTAATTAGCGATTTTTTCATGTGTGAAGGATGAGAGAAAAGGTCATTGACCAAAATTTTTAACTTGGTTTTCGATGCCATTTTGTGCTATAGCCACTATCCAAAAGCTTTACTTGGATGTTTAAGAATGGATTATCACAAAATTATTAAGCTCCTTTTTTGAGCTCGACAGATGACTATGAAAAATGATGTAATGCCTTTCAACGATTGAGGGTGATAGTATCACCCAATGGAACTCGCTTGAGTGGCTTGCCAATCAACAGTGCGGTAGGTGATACAGATGATTATTATCCACCAATGTTGAAATCTTTGATACACTGCATATGTCTGCCTATAGCTATGTTGCTGTCAAATTGTCATTTAGATTAATTTCTTTTTCATTGTGATACTATGTATTATTGTTTTCTTTGATGTACTGCAATACCATGTTTATTATTTTCGTTCTCGTAGTCTTTCGTTAACTGTTTCGTTATGGTCAGTGGAGAAAAAGTGAAGAGAGCATTTCCTCAATTTATTAGCAAAAAAAGTTTCTCATGTGAATTTTCAACTGTACATTTCTTAGTTGCTTTCCAAAGAAAGCACTGAACTGAAAATCGTTGCATACTTTAAAGTAGTTTATTGCATTGCCCTGATTAATCAACAACCATGAGATTTGCCAATTTATTGCTGTTGCATTGGTACAACAAATATCGGTTTGTTGAAGATATTTGTCTTATACACATCATTATTCATCTCAATTTCCGTCGGCAGTGCTAATTGCGGGAAGAAATGCGATCCAAACGGACCCGATGCCAGCATTCGAATCGCTCTGTTCACTACATTTTGCCATACCTGTGTCGAACAATTTGCCATAATGATGTTTGTAGTTTACACAAGGGTCTTTTCTAGAGACTAATTTATATAGAAAAGAAAACCTTTCAAAGCATCAGAGTTCCTGAAATTGACATATGGTTGGCGTGAACAGGCGTTATTGTCACTGTGCCGTCTGTTTCCGACACATTTTTTTCTATTTACTACTGCAAATACCCGTCACCGTATTTTTAATGATAATGCACTTCTGCTCGTTGTTTACTGCAAAAATTTCTATAGGTGTTAGAGAAGGAACCTTTCAGTGCAACAAAATCTGAAATATGAGAACGGTTTTTAGAATCGACTTTGGTTTTATTCCTTTAGGTTGATTGGACCATCACTTATACATACTAAATCATTATCATGAAAAGAAGTTACAAAAAGTCGTTTAGAAGTACAATGGCTTTTGAAGTTACAGTTTCAGTGTCAATGTAATGTTTGCTCATGTTCTAGGCCATTTACTCCCGATCTTCTGGCAACTGCTCATTTTTAGGGAGTAATGTGCAATAATGTTATTGATAATAGTAAAACGATATTGTGGAATTAAAAATAGGAATAGTGACGATAAAATAATATTGCCATAATAAGAAAAGTAATAACAATAGCATTAATATATTCCTTGGAAGAATTGATTTTTGTGCAATGATAATGGTCTTTCTCACATTGATAAGACTTTTTTATTCATCGACTAGACAGTAGAGCCTTCGGAGCACACGTGGTCGATCGTTCGATCCGGCACCCATAATCACCAATCTTGTCATCTCTTCGGGATCGGTAAAAATTGGTACCGCTGTTGTCTGAGAAAATAACATTACTGACTTGGTACATCGCTAACCCACTACAAGTTATTATAAAGGTCTGGTTATGCGTTCAATCACCACTTGTTGAAGTTAAATACTGGTGCTTCCTCAAGATGCCGAAAGCTTGAAAGTTTTTCCTAGACGTTATTTGATATTAGCAAACAATAGGTTACTGCTTTTCTATCACTCTTTCTGCGGTATGAGGCATCGTAAACCGTCAGCAACCAACCGTCGACGGTTTGGTAGTGCAGTGATTTGCACGCTCCCCCAAAAAGGAAGAGACGCGATATTAACTTTCATCCGAGATTTGAAGTTCTGCTTGTCATTGAACCTTATGGGAGATGTAGTTATAACATCATGTCTTTGTTAAAAAATTGGTAAAATGAAAATTGACGGTCGATCAAATAGCTTACACAGTTCTACTTTTCTTCTGACATTTATTACATATACTATCTTTCAAGCAGACATCAATTATTGAAGACCCACCTTCTTCCATCAGACTTAGAACAACCTTACGTTGCTTCGTAATCGACTTTGACTTCGAGTTGACCCAAAATTTAAAATTACAGCATCAGGAAGGACTGCACTGCGAGATTGGTTTTCGAGGACGTCAAAGACCTGTAAGGAAAATTTTGCTCAATCGAAGAGTTCACACGGAAGTACCTTCAAAGAATTATGTCAAACATTGCAAGTCAGGATATCACTAGGGAGCTGTCGAATTGCCGGAAAAATGTACCTATGTTGCTTCTTTTCCGAAATTCCCGATAAAGAAAAACCGCTCCGATTTTATGAGCTACAAACTCACTGTTTGCATTACAAGATGCGATACAAGTGCCTGAGCTGACCTTTCTTAGGTGCAATGCCAAGAACTTAAGCAAAAACCAGTGGCATATCAGTTAGTGTAAACATAGCAATAGGGAAGTAAAACCTTTGACTATGAACGTTCTATCGCTCGCTGGAACAAAATTTACAAGCAGTTTCAATAATCACTTAAAAGTCGCAATCTTAAACGACTTTTTGAGTGTTTTGAGCTTGCTTATTTTCTTCAAAAAGGCTCAGTACATAATTTTTCTCATAAAAATTCATAAATTTATATGCAAGATTAGAATCATCCCTAGATTAAAGGCATTTCTTTGCACATTACCTTGACCAACAGGCATCACTCCACATCCCATCACTGCTGAGATTGTAACTAGCAACGAATTAAAAACAGACTCGTCAGGAGTCTCGCCATATTTATAAGAATTTCCGATTTTGTCTCCTTAATGTCCGAGTAATATTACAGAATCATTCGAAAACAAATACTCCACTCTCAGATCAGATGGTTTTCAAGGCTATTCTGATTTGGCAATCAGCACTTTTACCTGAGTGAAAACGGTTTAACCACTCTTCGAAACTCTGAGAGCTCGAGAGGTTTCCGAGTCGCCTAATTCAAAGCAATACTTTTGAAGCGCGCTTTACAATGAAGCTTTGATACAATGCGCTGTTTCGAATTCGAAAATAAATCAGCGAATGCACGACGCCTCAAGTGGAGCGAGTTTCGATTAACACTAGCGCTTTCTCATTTCTGACACTGTGACATAAAATCCAGCTTTCACAGAAACAAAGCATTCGCAATCGACAAGACGCTAATATTACAAGTGCTCTTACGGCAGAAAACCTATAGATGAAGATATGGATTGAAAAACAAAGAGCAGCAATCGATGAGAAAGGTTTTTGATAACATGTTATTAAAAGACAAAAAACGCGTTTGCTTGACTTTTACACTCTCATTGAGTTCTCCCAGTTTAGACACCTATCAATTATCTTTGTTTACGGAGAAGTTGTCTGGTAGTTAGAGCAAGAACTGCTAGAAAATTTGTTGAAGAATCGAGAAACAAGCAGAAGAGCGAAATGGTTTGAGAAACTCAGGAACATGTAGAAAGTAAAGAGAACTGTCAGAATAATTCGTAGAAGAACAACTTGATTGAGACTCTGAGTCTTGTCTTGCGGTCAGAAATCCTGTTGGCGGTACATCGACATGGAAAAACAAAGTGGTTCTTTTCATGAACACAACTGACGTGGCACGGAACAAAGGCTTTCTAGCTCTCCTCTTTGAATGTTCCAATTCTCTCATCAAAGTGGGTGTTTATGGACAGCTGCTGCCTTCGTATACAGTCTGAAGCGGAAAAAATCTTATTATTGTACAGTTCGTCAACTAAACTCTCATATTAATCATTTAATAGTCTCTGATTCTTTAGTAGCTTATCTCATTCCATCGAATGGCAACAAGGCCCACCTGAAAAATCCGGTTACCCTTTTCCTGAAGGAGATTATCCTATTTGTATCTTATTCTAAGCCCTTGAAGTTTTTCAATCTATTTTATAATCTATCCAGAAGGTCACTCTAAGGGAGACACCTTTGAGTCTTATATAAGAAACAATACAACACGGAACTTTGGCTGACATCATGCTGTGGTTTCAGCTGCTTGAACAATCAAGGTGCTCTCACTATTACCACCAACCGTTCATATGTACGCCAACAAATTGACGACTAGACAGTAGAACACTTAATTGTCATTTCGTACAACTACTATTCAAGAGATTATGGCTTGTCGTGTTACTCTGAAAGCCTTTTACTCAGGATTCTGGAAAGGGCTTGTAATGAAAGGTCAATACTTATCTATGTAATGACTTTACACTTTCATCATTATTTGAGCCAACATGTCATGTGGTCTGGTAAGGGCTCTTGTACAGCCCGAGACACGTGTTTCGTCCTTACAGACTCATCAGCCGAGCAGAACCCGTCGTCTGTCGATCTTTTCATAGCCAGTTCTCTCGGGAGCGTCACACTCCTTATATATAGTTATCGACGACGTTCGCTTTACACTCTTTGTCAGGTGAAACATTCACCTAACACCGAGTGTTGTGCACTCGATTGCTCATTGGCTGGTACTTTTGTCATAATTATACCTGACATAGAGTGTAAAGCGAACGTCGTCGATAACTATATATAAGGAGTGTGACGCTCCCGAGAGAACCGGCTATGAAAAGATCGACAGACGACGGGTTCTGCCCGGCTGATGAGTCTGTAAGGACGAAACACGTGTCTCGGGCTGTACAAGAGCCGTTACCAGACCACATGACATGTTGGCTCAAATAATGATGAAAGGATTTATTGAAATTTGAGCGTGGTCTAAAAAAAGCACTCGAAATAAAGGTATAATTATGACTTTACACTTATAAGCGAAATAAGAAAGGTTCGCCTTGATTACAGTATAGTGGCGAGCTGTCCGACTCGAAACATGATAAATTTTTCATGATTTAGCTGTAAAAACAAAGTTAATCATAGAGTTTATTCCGGTAACGTTTTGACGCCTTCATTTTCTTCAAAGGCGATAAATCGAGGCGACTGTTTACATCGTTCGTTATCGCTGTGAATCACTATCTTCGTTGTCGTCCTCAAACTCCCTTCAGTGGACCATCCAACAGTTGAGAATGTAGTCTTCGAAACGTGGATGGAATAAATTATATTTAACAATCTCGCACTACCTCGAATTATAGATAAATTATAACTAATGATTAGTATTGTCAATATTGAAGGAAAGTTGGTTCATAAAGTAATTTCAACTATGTTCCGTGTATTCCATAAATCGAAAGCATCGTCAGCGCTATGAAGTCAATGGCTCTGTCATGAACTTTTTCTGAACGCCGAATGAAGATGAATAAGCGATTCGATTTTCTAGCGGTTCCACGGTTTCGGTCTGTGACAGTTCCGTCTCATAAGAGTTTCGTGTTGTATTTTCATGTATAGTCCCGCTTCATTTTGGCTAAATTTCTGAACAAAAACCATTTCTTTTGAGCAATCCGAGAGGACTAGCAAAAGGCCAAGGGTACTGCCCGCCTGATGAGACTGTCAAGGTCGAAACACGTGTATCGGGCTCTATAAGTTGCTCAATAACAGACCGGATGCCTGGCTCAAACTATGATTGTCAGGCATACAAAATTGTTTCGCCATCACACTCTCCCTTTACCCTGATAACAATGCTGAGTTAGGTTGCCAACTTTCATCGGATAGTTCATGAAATTGTTTTATAGAACAATACAAAAGTTCGACTTTCTATTAACCTCGGCATGATTAGTTGTTATATTACATGCTGGCTAGGTCAAAATAGAAGATCAAACGAAGAAAGGGCGCGAAATCTCGTGCGATGGTGACGCACTCGTCCTTTCGGCTCATTTCGGAGTTTTGGGCGTTTATCCAAAGTGCCTCAAGAGTTTTGCGCGTGGATGTTTTTGATTCCTGCGCTAAGATTGTGACAGTCATATCAAGATCCTTGCTGTTGTGTTTATGTGTCCTATGTAAACCAAAAGGTTTGGATCTATCTATTTTAGATTTACTATCTAGGGGTGAAAAGAAAAAGCTAAAGACACTACTTTATTCGTGCGTGTTTCACTTTACTCGGTTTGTGTCAACGAGGAAGCTGTGAAGACGCACATTTTGAGAAGAGCACCAACTGTGGGAGCTTGGCTCAAGTTGTCGGGTTCTGTTGAAAGCGAAGCCTTCAAAATGTTAGCCATAATAGAGAGATTATGAGAACGTCGTGTGTGTGCCTATTGATAGAGCGCAGTATTGTAAGGTGCAATAAAAATGGGAAGTGAATGGTGCTTGCTTTTTGAGAGAACCACAACTCAGGACATCGCCCGGCCCGGGTTTGTGATATTAGGGGCTCGAACGCCTAGGGTCATGTTTCCTACGTAACCGATCGCTCAATAGCTTTCTAGCATCTTCACTGTTAGAGAGTGGAAAAACAACCGTCAGTCCAAAGTCTTGTTATTCACTAGGCGATGACTAGGACAATTTGTAATCTTTTGCAGAATGCTCTACGAGTGAGAAATGAAATTTGTTCATAAAAGCGCTCACGCCTGCATGCGCAAAGCGATAGATCGTCAGTAGAACAAGGCTGAGAATTTTCTCAAACCTGTTGTGTTGGCAAAAATTCTTTGAATCGAATGCAAACTTTTGCGGCTTCTCAGCGCACATAAGACAAGCTACTCATCGTTGTTGTATTGTCGTCTTCTATGAGAAATCCATGAGGACTAAATATAGATAAGGCGCTTCGTGATTCGTTATAACTAGAATGTTTGACAATAAGAGGCCTCGCAGTAATTTCGCTTGCAATAGGATGTAAAGGTTGGTCAGCAAATTCCAATTAACATTGAAAAGCAACGTCGTTATTTTATCAGAAATCTACCTACTTAACCTTGTCTCCAATGCTGAAGACCGTAAATTGAAGAACATATGTTGGGAAAAGGTCTTTTCAATTGCAGAAACAACACAGTAATCAAATATTACTTGATTAGTCAATAATTCTTAAGCGGTTGCATTCTGAATGCCAACTTTCATTTGACCTCGACTTGACTAACCCTTTCCGGACTGCACTTAATCGAGATTGCACATGGCGCTTGATTTTCAGTGTTTTGCAAAAATTTCTTTCTTGTTTTGGGAATATCCAGATATTTGTATTACTCTAAAACTCAATAATCTTTAGACGCTCATATAATTCTTGTGCACAATAACTCTTATGTAATAAGACGAATTTGAATACGAGGCAAATTTCATTTTCGTTTGAACAACACACTTGTAGACCTTCTTTGAAAAAATTCAGCTGTGGAGTTGCCAAAATTTGCTCTATGAGATAAGTATCAGCATAATTCAACAAAGAGCCATGTAGCAAAGGCAGTTTAATGGATGTACTGTATTGTTCGAGTTGCTTAAGCCACGCGGCACTTTCACTAGTTACTTCTGTATCAAACTCCTTGTATTGGATTATCGTTTATCATTAGAATAACAGTACAACATTAGCAATGGCTTATATTGGAAGATTACAAATAGCGTCAACAGGATAATTGGTAAGCGAATAAAAAGCGGAGAAGCGCCCACAGAGAAGCATAGAGTCAAAGTGAATGATGGAGGCATGTGGCAAGATTAGAGCTTACTTTTATCGATAATTCACGTGCAGAGAACACTGATGCCATCATTACGATTACAGGATCCAACAAATAACGTTGCAGGGTTACTCTGGCATTGATTCAGCTGCTGAACTTCGAGCTAGGTGCCTCTATGCCACCTTGCAAATACATTGCAGTTGGCAGGTCCTTCGAGCGGATGATACACTACATAGTGCCAGATGCTAGTTTATACAAAATTTCTTACAAAGCCGGTTTTCATGCCTCCTTGTGGGCCCAGATTAAGAAATGAAAGGTCTATACGTAGCAGTAGCAATGCAATAATAATCACATAACGGGAAGAAACTTTAGGAGTGAGAATTATAGGCACCACATCTTTCACTAGGTAGAGATGTTATGAATAGAAAGGGAGTGAGAGAAAGAGAGAGAGTAGCGTAAATTACAAACGGTAAAGTGTCTTCTACAATAGTGTCAGAGTGATATAATAGAGGAACAATGATATTACGCTTTGTTAACTACGAAACATAATAAAACTGGAGGAACAGGATGTGGGTATCCATCCACGAATCAATTCAGGTCCTCATGTACGGCCTATAGATGAGCCATAACAACCTTGTGTTTGGTTAATCGAGGAACAAATTGAAGCACTTGAGTATCTTAACGAAATGACATCAGAGAAACACTAATGTTCTCGAATTCATTAGCTGGGAATGGAACCTTGACTGGTTGTTTGCTGAATTGAGGAGAAGCAGTGACTTTACTCAGGTTCGCTGATTTGATAAAGTATTACTTTATTGAGAATTATATAGCGGGAGTAATAACGGTTTTGAGGTGATGATTAGAATTTAGCGATGAAACTTACGTTTGAAACTCATTGAGAGCACTTCCGTATTCTCCAGAAGTTCACTTGAACAGTAACACAAAATTAGTAGACAGAATATTATGTGTTGGAAAACAACTGATCCAAACAGTGCTGAACATTATCAATACAATGGACAACGGTTTAAAAGCATAAACTTCAGATGTGGTGTGCAAATTCATTATTTTTTTTGGGCCGAGACGACCAGGTACACATACAAGAAGCTACTACGTAATCACGTTAGAGTTCCACATCGAATTTCCAATGTCTACATTGATAAGTGACTGCGACGCTGTCAATGATATTGTTTTACTGGTTACAGTGCTGTAAAATAAAAAGTAGCAGCTTGTATGTAGCTCGCTTATATTTCGCTGGACAACACTGCTTTCTTAGACTGCTAGATTCTTTCGATCGCACAAGTCCCGAAGAGCTCAGAAATGTGCTTGCTTCTTGAAAAAGCGCTTCTGATAGTGTTCAAGTGAAAAGAAAACATTTATGTTTTACAACTTCCCGGACAGAGCTCTTTCTTTGCCCTACTATTAATAATTCGATAGCGTAAGTCTCAATGAATCAAACGCATGCTTATTTTGTAGAAAGACAGTTTCGCTGCAGTGTAGGAGATGAAATAAGATCGCGTTTCACATATACGGAGGCTTGTTTACCGGTCAATCTGCGAGGAGATCGATCGCGTTTGACATTTGGGGTGCAACTTGTTATTCAATTGAGAATTTTTTCTCCGCTTTGAAAGAAACTCCGAATAAAACGTTTGATGCAGATACTACGAGATTTTGTCTGTACGCTCATATGCCTTTACTGCTTTCAGCGAATTATAAACGTGATGAAAACGATGACTCACGGCGGGTGTGAAACATAATTTCATTTCGTATTCTACATTTTTAAAAAGGATAACTTGAAAAATCAGCCATGTACGGCGACATTAGGCGGAGATTTAGCTTTCGGATTGTTACTAATACTTCTGAAATTAATTCTTGTTCAGCAAATGGGGCCAATATTCATTTGTCGTCGTCTAACACAAAAGATTTACCAGCAGATTGTAGTAGTAATGATAATCTGAACAGGAAATTCGAATGACGATAGGAAATGATGAATATTTATAACTACTGTTCAAGATGATTGAACAAAACTATCAGCAAAGCCAGATTGAAAGAAGCATCGCACAGAGTGGATTTCAATTTGCTCAGCAGATTTTGTAGGTGAGCCTTTTTATCTGTTTCATGTTTGTAACCTAAGAGTTAAACCTCACCGTATTTGAAATGAATCAAAACAAAATCTGCCCACAAAAGTTGAGTTAACTTACATGGAAAGAGAACAAGAAGACATGGCTAGTTTCTAATACAACACGGAGCAGAAAAGACATATAATTGTTGGAAATTCGCAGGGTGAAATTAGAGGAAATGTTGCTATGCAACTTAAGTGATGAATCTACCATGCATGACTGTATGACGACTTCTAGCGGTTACGGAATCTATGTAGCAAAAGATTGCTGTTGGTGGAAGCACATCCAAATGATAGCCATAATGTCTAATTTACACAGGATATGCATAGGTTCATCTTGGTTTCTAACTGAGCAAAATTTGTGTAAGGTCGTTTGGATCACTGGGTACTGTGTGACCGATGTAATGTATGAGGCGAATACGCTGTTTGTAGTCCGCATCAAACAACCGCTAGGGTTTCATGTTTCCACGATAAATATTCTAATACAGTCACAGCCTAGAGTTGGAACACAAGTGCTTTGCCATAGAATGATATATAGCAACAGCTCAAATTACAAAGCAATCGCTAGTGGCAGGTCATCCTCATTGAGAACCGTATCTTTTCTGAGATTACGCAAAACTCTATTGATCTTCTCATGAGTTTTGGTACTAAGCAATAAGCACCATATGCATTAATCAGAAGTATTTGTAAAATGCTTAACAAAACTACCCAAAGTAGGCGCCATCAGTCTGAACACATCTGTGACATCTCTCAAGCAACGAATCAATGATGCGTTGTGCAGAATTTTCTGGGCTTTCAGTTGGTACCAAATTCGATCATACACGCTAACCTCATCCTGCTTCAAGGTAATGCAAGGCTGCATGCCGTGAACTGACGAAGAAGAATTTAATCGGACTGGGATGGAAGTTGCCGGATCAATCGCCGTATAGTTCTGATATGTCGCCGTTAGACTATTACATCTTCCGATCTTTAGAGCGTTTCCCAAAAGAAAATTCAAGACATCAATCATTTGCGTAGAGGGCTGAAAAGTTTCTTTGAAACCAAGGATGACAATTTATATGAGTGCGGCACAGATTTATTGCTTGAAACATAGCAGAAATGTGTTCAGGCAGGTAACGATTGCTTTTGATTAAATATGGTGTTTATTGCTCTGATGTCAAAACTTATGAGGAGACTTATATTTTCCAATGGGCAATATGTCCTTTAACGGATGTCGACAACAAGATGAACATGGTGATTTTCTAGAAAAGTATCACTTAGCGAAGAATTTCTGACGTGTAAAACTGTTGTTTTTCTGCTATTCTTTAGGATGTGTTCCATCGCTAAATCTCAACATTGGATCGACAAACCATATAAACTTTACAGCAACACAGAATCAACACACCGCTGTCATCGAATGTGCGCAAAGACAATTTTAAGGGTAAGTAAATCAATGTGTTAACAAGATATGAGGAGAAAGCAATAACCACTGCGACTGTTGTTAAAAGATCGAGAAAATAGTGGCTGCATTTGACAGATGCAGTCGAAGAATAGTCGGAAGCGATGAATTCAGGTGTTGGGAGCAACGTTTAAACTGATCAGTCCAGTCCTTATACACTGATCGTGGAGAGAGTAGAGATGCAGGATGTGTAAGGGTCGGTCTCAAACACGTCTCACATGCCCGTAGTAAACAAACTGACAAAGACGCAGAGAGCCCGGGAGCTTGCCAGTCAATCATTACCGCTCAGAGTTTTTTTTCTCCAGATTTGGTCCACTGCAAGAGCATCACTTCATATTAGAATGAGACGACTACCATTAGTCGATTTGCGAGCTAAGCGACTGCTAATGTGATCACTGAAGATTCCGGATCAACACTTTTGTTATTGCTATCCCAGCGGTAGAGTAGAGTGATCTGCAAAAGCTTTTGCGTTAGGCGGGACTCGAACCCGCATTTCACCCTGTACGTGGACGTATGCTCGAACTCGTTGCACGACCGGCTAGCGTTTTGCCCGTCACTCTTTCTACGTTACAACGCATTTATCTGTCAGCAACCAACTTCAACGTTTGGCATAAGGTAGTCCATATTGCACATCACTCTGCATCAATGGGTATATCTGTGACATCAGATCACCGATAAAAGTGGTTCAATTGAAAGGAATGTGTTTGGTCATCCAATGCACAATATCCATCACCATGACTGGGTTCATTATCGAATTGCTGTGTTAGTTTCAATTTTTAAAATTGTGTCACACAGGACCGGTGATCGCTCCACTATAACTCTAAGTAAAGCACTGACGAAAGCGTTGGCGCTGAAATGTTAGCCATCAGATTTTGAGGAAAAAGAAGTACTAACCTCGTGCAAATTTTAAATAAAGAAAAGGACTGTTGTTATAATTGAGAAGATATTTTACAAGTCCATGTAAACTCTGTGCGGTAGTCTTCACTTCCACAACTCTTTGGTAGACTTGTAAAAAGCAGTGAGTATGTTGATAGCTGATTTTGTGCTTGATGCGATTGAAGTCTGGGTCTGGTGATTTTGTAAATGAGCAATGGAGGTGCTTGGTTGACTGCGTTAAGGCTTTGTAGGTTATAAAGAAGGCGAAACTGCCGAAATGTCGAGTGTTCAAATGAATTTTGTTGTAAAGCTTCTGTTTGACTTAAGAAGAAATTTAAAGAGCTACTGGAGCATGCCGAGGTTATCAGTTAGTAGGCTTTCTGAATTTACAACTTAATATTCAAAGTACTGTAGAAGGTAATCCCATTTTAGTTCTTTGTTCCAATATTTTCATTGCCTTCATACTTGCAGTTTTTCTGCAACCAGTTTCTTCATGGCCAATACTAAGGCAACAGCACCAACATTCGCACGATTTATGAGCAAAGGAAGTTTTTACTATGATGTTATTTGCATATCTCTAATCTACTTTTTAGGGAATGAGTAAACTCCAAATTCACCATATTGTGCACTTTGATGTAATTTACTGCGTTACTCTGCCTACTCAACATCCATGTAACTTGCCAATTTATTGCTGTTGTCATGCGGCAACAGACAACGGTTGAATGCAGATGTTGTCACGATCACATCACGTCCAATTTCAGTTTCCACCAACCGTGCCAAATGCCGTGGAGAAGTGCGATGCAAATGGACCCGATGCAAGTATACGGACCGCTCGATTCAGTACACTTTGCCACATCATATTCGACCAATTTGCCATGATGATGTTTGTGGTCTATACAAATTTTTTACAAAACGAATTATACATTAAAGGTGCAAGTCGTACCGAGAGAGCTCCTGAAATCATCAAAGGTGCTCCAGATATCGGCATTACTGTTACTTCGTTGGCTACTGTTGTCTCACATTTCTTATTATCCTGTATTAGAATGCAAATACTCGTCACAGTGTTGCCGACGATATTGCAGCTTGGTGAGTTTGCTAGCATAACTGCAAGAAACTATGGGTCGTAGATAACGCATTTTCCATCACGAAAGGAAACTGAAGAGAATTGCAGCACTTTAGTTACTAACTTTTTTCTTATACGAAACCAATTGTATTATCGTCTGATGCACTGAGTCCTATGTCATTCTTAAAAAAAGATATTATAAATTTGTAGTTTTACCGCACTGAGGCCATAGTCACTTTTGTATCATATACTGAACTGCGAAAATAGTGGAATGGCTGGCATTGACTTCCTTTACAATATCCGTTTAGTAATGAGAAGTTTAGCTTGTCTTAGCATGTTAACATTTAGCTTGTAGGTAAGCGCAAGTGTAATTGCGTTTCTAAACTTTGAGGTCTCTTTTTCACGAGACTTCTGAAACCACCATGGATTGTACGCTTAAAGCAATCATAGTCCTAATGTTGAATTCTTGATGTTATGAGTTGTCTCTTCAGCTTTAGACACGTTTAAAGCTCAAACAGAAAAAATCTCTTGAAATTGCTATTTGCTCAACGTACTTTCCTTAGTTCCAATTAAGTGATAATACGGCATTAACAACAAAAGCTGAAGAGAAATTTGCAGATCGAAACGATGTATATTTAGCATTTTTCTCAAGATTGTAATATCAAACGGCGCATTTTAACTGTACATCGCAGTTAGTGTTCCACCTACCTAATCTTTCTATTTTTCTAGCGCCTGTCATGCTCGTGCTTAAAATGGTTAATTTCCTCCGTTCATGGTCATGACCCACTTGTATCCGCTGGATTAGCAGCGTTTTTGCACTCCAATGGTTCATATCTGATGCTAACAGTAAGTTGATCTAGAATGGTCGAGATCACAGCATCAGGTAGAAGAGCGCTACGACCTTGCCTCTCGAGAACATCAAGGACCTGAAGAAAGTGTTTTTTCCTACATGGTAGAGCATATTTGGAAACGATTTTATGATGTTATATCAAGTATGCAAACCACGGAAGCTTTGGGACTCCAAATTGGCGAAAAATTGGCGCTCACATCCTAAGCCTTTTCAAAAATCGCGAGAAGGAAAAATACGTCTGAACTCTAAGATAGAAACTCACTGTTTGCATTACAAGACGTTGTACAAATCCCTGAGCTCCTGCCTGTGTACTTGCAACACCAGGAAATCGGGCGGCAACTGCTGCGTTTCCACTGTAAACCATGGCAGTAGGCAAAGTGAACCCAGTGACGGTGAAGGACCTAGTGCGCGCTGCAACAAAACTTCCAAAGATGTTGTAGAATAATGAAAAACTAAACCGTAATGTTTCAACATTAGAAGTCATATGAATTTCTTTGTTTCAGTTTCAAACTACTCTCACCAAACGTCTTGTCTACCTATCTTTTGAGCAGTGAGAATGTGATAGTTCAATCATTCTGACTATTATGCATGAACTTGATCAGGCTGGGGGTATTTACTATAAAGTAACGATCGTTTGTTCATTACCTTGACCTGCTGGCATAATACCACATCCCAACACTGTCGAGATTGTGTGCAGCAGCAAAAGCATGAAGAGACTGATAAGATGGCTCGCTGTTTTCAGCATGGACATCCATTCCTGCCTGCTAAACTTTTGAGCTAATAGTGTTGACTCAACTATAACATCTTCGACATTTTCGTACCAGATCACTCAAAGGCGATGACAAATTCATCGAAAACAATAATACGAGGAAAACGCTGTCCTCTTAGCTTACTTAGTTTTCCATGACCTGCAGATGCCCCAGTTTGCTTAACTTCAATAAAACTCTTTAGACCACGTTTCGTGACAGTTTTGTCATTTTAAAGTACAGGAAACTCTGCTGATGGTTTCAACGCGCATCGAATATTGGACAGCATAGGATACCTAGAAGATAACTCAAGAACAGAAATATCAGTGAATGTACCAGTTTTCTGGAATGCTGTGGCTAAATTTCGTTCGCGCTTTGCAGCTCTGATGCTGCATAAAATCCTAGTTTGCCAAGACGTAACATTCGCATATTGCGATCCACTGCATGGCCATTATTGACTAACTATCCATCGTTTTCATTATTAATTGAGCCAACAAGACATGTGGTCCGGTAAGGATCTTGTACAGCCCGATACACGTGTTTCGTCCTTACAGACTCATCAGCCGGGCAGAACCCGTCGTCTTTCAATCTTTTTATAGTCAGTTCTCTCGGAGCCTTACACTCCTTAAAGAGAGTCATCGAAGACGAACGTTTACACTCCATGTCAAGTGAATTTTCACCTAACGCAGAGCGTTGCGCACTCGATTGTTCTTTGGCTGGTACTTTTATCGTGATTATACCTATATAATGATGACTCAAATAACAATAAACGAATCTATTAAAATTTGAGCGTGGTCTGAACGAAGCACTTGAAATAAAGGTAAATTATGATAAAAGTACCACCCAAAGAGCAATCGAGTGCGCAACACTCGGTGTTGGGTAAAGGTTTCACTTGACATGGAGTGTAAAGCGTTCGTCTTCGATGACTCTATAAGGAGTGGTGAGGCTCCCGAGAGAACTGACGATGAAAAGATTGAAAGATGACGGGTTCTGCCCGGCTGACGAGTCTGTAAGGACGAAACACGTGTATCGGGCTGTACAAGAGCCTTTACCAGACCACATGTCTTGTTGGTTCAAATAATAATGAAAGGATCTATTGTGGTCTAAACGATGCACTCGAAATATAGGTATAATTATATTGATCTTCTCATAAGTTTTTGGCACTAGAGCAGTAAGCATCATATTTATTAACCAGAAGTAACAGACTTATAACTGACAGATAGATGCGTTGTGACGTAGAAAGAGCGAGGTGCAAATGGGCGTCAGTAGTGCAACGGATAGAGCACGCAATCCCGGAAAGAGTGAGGTGCGGGTTCTGGTCCCGCGTGGCGCTAAAGTATTGCACATCATTCTACAACACTGGGCATATATTCATAACCAGAAGTATTTGAAAATGCCTAACAAAAGCAAAATGTGTTCAAGTAGGTGACGGATGTTTTGAATAGTGTTGCTAAGCAATTTCAGCTACTTTCGGTTGAACTTGGTGTTTTTTGCTCTATTATCAAAACTTATGAGGGGATTCTTGATTTTCTTCTTAGAGCAGAACACGAGGTGTTACATTAAACTTTATTCGATGGCTGACGTTTCGGCAGTTCGCCTTCTTCAGAGCCACTTTTTATATGTGTTCCACTGGATGATCCAAGTGGAGATCACCGGCAAGAGAGACACATAGGCTCGTAATGCTTATGAGGGGACTTATATTTTCCAATAGGCAATATGTCCTTTAACGGATGTCGACAACAAGATGAACATGGTGATTTTCTAGAAAAAGTACCACGTAGCGAAGAATTTCTGACGTGCAAATCGTTGTTTTCTGCTATTCTTTAGGATGTGTTCCATCGCTAAGTCTCAACATTGGATCGACAAACCATATAAACTTCACAACAACACAGAATCAATCACACCGCTGTCATCGAATGTGCGCAAAGACAATTTCAAGGGTAAGTAAATCAATGTGTTAACAAGATATGAGGAGAAAGCAAAAGCCACTGCGACTGTTGTTGATAGATCGAGAAATTAGTGGTTGCATTTGACAGATGCAGTCAAAGAATAGCCGAAAGCGATGAGTTCATGTGTCGGGAGGGACGAATAGACTGATCAGTCCAGTCTTATATACTGATCGTCGAGAGAGTAGAGACGCAGGATGTGGAAGGGTCGGTCTCACACACATCTCACATCCCCGAGTAAACAAACTGGCAAAGATGCAGAGCGCCCGGGAGCATGCCAGTCAATCAATACCGCTCAGATTTTTTTTTCCAGATTCGGCCCACTGCAAGCGCATCACTTCATATTAGAATGAGAGACGACCACTAATCGATTTGCGAGCTAAGCGACTGCTAATGTGATCACTAAAGATTCCGGATCAACACTTTTGTTATTTCTGCTATCGACCGCTTTTTTACAGACCCGCTCAAAATGATTTAATCTGATAAGGATTTTACATATTTTGAGCCGATAGGTCTAGTGCTATATGGGATCGCCTATTGGGACTCATCAGTAGCACCCTCCCTCGGTCCCGTCAATCCCTTTGAGGTGAAATAATTCTCTAAAGGAATCGGCGTCGAGTAAAAACTAACCACCCCAAAGTAGGATGATGGCTTTACCTGACTTTGTGGTGACCGGCAGTCGAGCTTGCGGCTTTCTAGACTTTTGTTATTGTTATACCCAGTGGATCTGCAAAGGCTTTTGCGTTGGGAGGGACCTCGAGCCCGCATTTCACGCTATACGTGGACGTGTGCTCGAACTCGTTGCACTGCCGTGCCCGTTTTGCCTGTCACTCTTTCTACGTACAAACGCACTATCTGTCAGCAGCCAACCGTCAACTGTTTTGGCCTAAGGTAGTCCATATTGCACATCACTCTGCATCATTGAGTGTATTTATAGCATCAGACCCACCGGTAAAAGTGGTTCAATTAAGAGAATTGTGTTTGATCATCCAAGACACAATATCCATCAGCATGACTGGGTTCACTATCAATTATTGTGTTATTTCCAATATATCAAAGTGTGTCACATCAGAGATCTGGTGATCGCTCTACAACAACCCTAAGTAAAGCACTGACGAAGGCATTGCCCGCCGAAACGTCAGCCATCAAATTCTAAGAAAAAACATGTATTTAATGTCTTGAAAGTTTTGAATACAGAAATGGACCGTTTGTTATAATTGAGCAGATATATCACAAGTACATGTATTCTTTCTGTGCTGTGTGGCCGTTTCAACAAACTCATTAGCGGGCTTGTAAAAGCAGTGATTATGTTGATAGCTGATTTTGCGCTTGATACGACTGAAGTCTGGGTCACGTGATTTTTGTAAATGGGCAATGGAGGTGCGTTGTTGACTGCGTTAGGTCTTTGTAGGTTATAAAGAAGGCGAAACTGCCGAAATGTCGGGTGTTTAGATGAATTGTGTCGTAAAGCTTCTGTTTGACTTAAGAAGAAATTTAAAGAACTGCTGGAGCATGCCGAGGTTATCAGCTAGTAAGTTTTCTAAATTCACAACTTAATGTTCAAAGTACTGTAAAAGTTAATCTCATTTTAGTTCTTTATTCCAACATTTTCATTGCTTTCATACTTGCAGTTTTTCTGCAACCAGTTTCTTCATGGCCAATACTAAGGCAACAGCACGAACATTTTCACGATTTATGAGCAAAGGAAGTTTTTACTATGATGTTATTCGCATATCTCTAATCTACTTTCTAGGGAATGAGTAAACTCCAAATTCACCATATTGTGCACTTTGATGTAATTTACTGCGTTACTCTGCCTATTCAACATCATGTAACTTGCCAATTTATTGCTATTTTTATGCAGCAGCAGACACCGGTTGAATGCAGATATTGTCTCAGTCACATCACGTTCAATTTCGAGTTTCCGCCGATAGTGCCAAATGCCGTGAAGGAGTGCGATGCAAATGGACCCGATGCCAGCATGCGAACCGCTCGATTCAGCACATTTTGCCACATCATATTCGACCAATTTGCCATGATGATGTTTGTGGTCTATATGCATTTTACAAAACGAATTATACAATGAAGGTGCAAGTCGCATCACTGTTACAATGCCGGCTACTATTGTCTCACATTTCCGATTATTCTATATTAGAGTGCAAATACTCGTCACCGTATTGCCGACGATGTTGCAGCTTGGTGAGTTTGCTTGCATAACTGCAAGAAACTATGGGTCGTCAAGAACACGTTTTTCATTATGAAAGGAAACTGGATAGAATTGCTAGCACTTTAGTCCACCAGTTCTTTTCTTCTACGAAACCCTTTGTGTTATCATCTGATACATTGAGTCCTACATCATTCTTAAAAGGTAATGGAAATATGTGATTCCAAACACACTGAGACCCTAATCATTTTTGTAGCATTAGATTTGAACGGCGGATTAAGTGGAATTTGCTGACATTGACTTTTCTTTACAACATCCCATTTGATAATGAGAAGTTTAACTCGAGTCTTAGCATGTTGCATTTTCGCTTGTTAGGTAATCCCAACTGTAATTGCAAATCCAAACGTTGTAGTCTTTTCTTCACAAGACTTCGGCAATCACCATGCATTTGTTGCAACGCTCAACAAACGCTCAAGGATTGTTGGCCCTAATGTTGAATTCTTAATGTTGATAAAGGCATGAAGAATGGCAGAGCTTTCAGACTTATTACATCACCACCGGCTTTCAAAGAGCTGGTGGTCATAATCTATATGTATTACTCGCTACACAGATGACGTCCTACCTTCAGACGAAGAAATGCAGACCAGTGGAGGACGTCGCTCACAATCGTCCTTCGTAAAAAGCTGACCGTGGAGATCTATGTAATAATTCAATCCAATTTGTTTGTTTGAGTATGCTGTATATCAGTCTAAATTCTTTCTATTTTGACTACCACTTGCAGTGGTATGATCTTATAGTATACCCAATATGTGGAGTACTGTGCAAAAACGGTTGCGTCAGCCGGGATTCGAACCCAGGTCTCACTCTATCCGGGAGTGTATGCTAACCGTTGCACTACCGACGCTCGCTTTTGCACAGCACTCTGTTTACGCTATAACGCGTTGTCTGCCAACAGCCACATATTGAGTATACTATAAGATCGTACCACTGCAAGTGGCAGTCAAAATAGAAAGAAATTTAGACTGATTATCGATATCTAATGTCTGTCACACAAGTGGGTTCAATGCTGATAGCGGCTGCCCCGCCAGACGTCGATGGTTGGCTGTTTGGCAGACAACGCGTTATAGCGTAAATAAGAGTGCTGTGCAAAGCGAGCGTCGGTAGTGCAACGATTAGCATACGCTCCCGGAAAGAGTGAGATCTAGGTTCGAATCCCGGCTAACGCAAACGTTTTTGCACAGTACTCACATATTGGGTGTGCTGTATATTGTTCTTACGAAAATTGTATTGTGTGTATACCAAGAACTTGAATGAGGTTCAGCCAATTGAATTAGCAAGATACCGTAAATGATTCTGTTACATGATCACATCCAAACCGTATCACAGGTCACTGAAGTCGGTTGGAAATATCACATGCCCTTAACGTAACATTTTCTACTATGAAAAAGCGTTTTACGGCGTCGTAAAGTAATGCAGTCCTATCAGCACTCGTCGATCAAGGAGTGGTCCTTCCTTTATAGGAACCTGGTCAGGTTTCTATAGCAATTGCACCACAAAAATACAATCTTTCTCGTCGACCTCTGACTATATCCATTGGGTAGGTGTTCGACGGGTGATACGATATCGTCAAAGCTGTTCACTGCCGCGCTGCAGTGGGTAATGAAGTCTGTCTATTGTGACGAAAAGGCATTCGTGCTGATGGAAAATTCCTGTCACATCTTCATTTTGCAGACAACATCGTCATCTTTTCTAAAGCACCAATGAAGCAGAAGATGCTCAAGGAATTAACGAAGCGGGAAAGAATACCGGATTACCAATTAATATGATGAAGACCCAGTTCATGAAAAACCCATGCGCAATGGTAATCAAGTCGAAATGGATAATTCTCTGATTGCAGCAATCACCTTGTATGTGTAACCTGAAGCGTTCACTGAACATGGAAAACAACATGAAGAGGAACTGGATAGAAGGAAGGGAGTAGCATGGGCCGCATTCGGTCACTCATGAAAGCCACCGCCAGTTAACGAACCCAAACTCCGTGCCCATCTTTTCGATTCACGGTCGCCCCGCGCCATACCATGCAGCTGAGACGTGTGGCTGATACTTCGCCCACGTCAAGACTGCTACGAACTACTCACATATTGCTTGAATGATGTCATCTCAACTTCAATCGGCGCACAAAACATATGGCCTGCTGTGCGTAGCTCAGATTTTCGGAGTCTATCCCATCTTCGTAACCCAGGGGCCTATACATCCGTAGCCAAACACCGGATGGGCCGACTCTATTCTGGAAGAAAAATGACAGATGGATGAGAAAAACTGTAGAGTGGATTCCACTACACGTTGAGCGGACGTGTTCATTGAAAATTTGAGGAGCTGAACTCGCCGCTAAAATTTTTTTCAGATCACGGTATGACACTCGCAGCAGTCGTCATGCTCAAATTGGATACCGTCCATGGACGACTGTCGCGCAGCAGGAAAACAACCTGAATATGTGCTGGAGTCAACAGAATTAGTGAAGACGGACCGTTGAAGTACCAAAGTATCAAGCAATGAGAGTTTCAGCTCGTCTTAGCGTGTTAGCGTTTAGTATGTAGGTAAGCGCAACTGTAATTACTTTCCTAAACTTTAAGGTCTTCTTTCTTCCCAAGATTTTGAAACCACCACGACATTTTACGCTCAAGAAAGCAACTGCGGACCTCTACAGGTGATGGGAAACTCAATAAGCTGAGAGGACAGCGCTTTTTTCTGTAATTATTGCTTTTGTGATAAATTAGCCATTGCCTTGTGATCAATCTGTTTACGAATTTGCCAAATATGTTCTTTAGTTGGAGTCAACAATATTGGCTCAAAATTTCAGCAGACAGGAATCGAAGTCCAGGCCATTGTGGCGAGACATCCTATCGGTCTCTTCGTATTTTGATGCTGGACACAATCTCGACAGTGTTGGGATGTGGTGTTATGCCACCAGGTCAAGTAATGACAAAACGACTGTCACTTTACAGTAAATACTCCCAGTCTTGATCAAGTTCGGACTACTAGTCATGCCTGAGAATGATTAAAATATCACATTAACCTGCTCATGAGACAGTTACAAGCGTTTGATGAAAGGACTTTGAATTTGTAACGAAGACTTCATATGACTTTTAATGCTTTCTTGAACATATGGTTTAGTTTTTCATTATTCTAAATCATCTATGAAGCTTTGTTGCAGCGCGCACTAGGTCCTTAACCGTCACTGGGTTCACTTTGGCCTGCTGCCACGGTTTACGGTGGAACGCAGCAGTTGCCGCCCGGTTTCTGGTTTTGCAAGTAACAGGCAGTAGCTCAGGATTTGTACAATGTCCTGTAATGCAACAGTGAGTTTCCATCCTAGAGTTTAGGCGTATTTTTCTTTTCGCGATTTGTGGAGAGGCTTAGGAGGTGAGCGCCAATTTTCCGGCCATTCAAAGTCTCAACGCTTCCATTGTTGCACACTTGCATAATATCATAAAATCGTTTCCAAATATGCTCTACCAGGTGGTGAAAAACATTGTCTTCAGGTTCTTGTTGTTCTCGAAAGGCAAGCTCGTAGCGCTCTTCTACCTGATGCTGTGATCTCGACCATTTTATATCAACTCACTATTAACATCACATATGAACTACTGAACTGCCAAAACGCTGCTAATCCTGCGGATACAAGTGGGTCCTGAACATTGAACGCAGGAAACTGACCAATTTGAGCACGAGCATGACAGGCGTTAGAAAAATAGAAAGATCAGTTTGGTCGAACAGTAACTGCGCTGCACAATTGAAATTCTTCGTTTTGATATTACAATCTTGAGAAGATAGTAAATATCACAATCGTTTCAATCAGCATATTTCTCTCTACGTTTTGTTGTTAATGCGTATTATCTACGTCAATTGCAGCTATGGAAAGTACTTTGAGCAAGAAGCAAACTTAAGCTATTTTTCTATTTGAGTTTGAAATGAGTCGTAAAGCAAAAGAGACAACTCACAACATCATGAATACACAATTAGGGCCAACAATCCTTTGATGCTACAATGCATGGTGATTTCCGAATTCTTGTGAAGAAAAGACTACAATGTTTGGAATGCAATTACAGTTGAGATTACCTACAAGCGAATTGCTAACATGCTAAGACGAGTTAAACTTCTCATTACTAAACGGGATTTTGTAGAGGAACTCAATGTCAGCCATTACACTATTTTAGCCTTTCAAAATATTCTGATATATGGCAGTCACTGTGAACCAAGAATTTGGATAAAGATGAAAAGATTTTCCAGACATTAATGGGAATAGTAGTTTATTATGTAACCACATCTACTTGAACATTTACGTTTGGTGATGTATTGACTGATATCAAAGTATAACCAATAAATTATCTCAGGCAACGTAAACAGTTGAAAAAGTAGATTGTACTCAATGCCTATGGTCAAATGTTCAGTCTTTTAGCCGCGACAAGACCATATCTTAAGACCACGTTTATCTTTATACTTATGCTTTGTCTCTAAGTTTATACTTCTGCTATACGACTGCTTTTTTTTACAGACCCGCTCAAAATGATTTAATCTGATAAGGATATGACATATTTTGAGCCATAGGTCTAGTGCTATATAGGCGCCTATTTCGTCCTATTGGGACTCATCAGTAGCACCCTCCCTCGGTTCCGTCGATCCCTTGAGGTGAAACAATCCTCCAAAGGAACCGACGCCGAGTAAAATTAAGCACCCAAAGTAGGATGATGTTATTACCTGACTTTGTGGTGACCGGCAGTCGGCTTACGGCTTTTAAAAATGAACTATACTTCTGCTTATCGACTGCTTTTTTTACAGACCCTATAGGCGCTTATATATGCACTAGACCTATGGTCTCAAAATATGCATATCCTTATCAGTATTAAATCATTCTAGTTTATAGTTATATCAAAATTGTAGTTGTACTTCTGACTTAGAAGTTCTAACTGTGACGGCTAACTATGGTTCCACTTCGTTTCACTTTTCCATTGAAGCTGAATATTTATTTGATGCTTTAACATCCATATGTAAGTGTTCTTTGCTATTGTACTATTTGAATAAAACTTTTTTATTTGCGAAAACACTTAGCATCTAGTTAGAAAGGCGAAACCTTGATAATGCTAAGATGACTAAAATGAGTTTTTACTACCCACTCAAGCGGGATGTGATACTGACACTTTTACCAGTAAGTCTAGTTAACAATTAAGCACTCTGTCCAGGATTCATTATTTTCTATGAAGAACCTCGTTGTTAAACGATAATCTGACCTAACGAATGTCATCTCCCACCTTAATACGTTCACATCACGGCTTCGAGATCACGATAGCGATGTTCGACGCAATAAGTGATCAGATAAATGAAACCTTCAGACGAAAATACTCATGTTTTTTAGTCAGAACTACCACAATGAACCTCCTTTCAGGTGATCAAATATGTGAGCAAAGTTCTTCCATCACTAACCAGATTAATTCTTCGATATCTACTGATCTCTAGATCACCATAGTAATTACAATGAAAGGGCCCTCATGATTTGTAGAATAAAGTTCATTATGCTGATCACATGTAGGGACTCAAGTGGCGCACTGGTTAAAGGTGCCTTACGTCGCAACAGATCAATGGTTCGACCTCGCTCTAGTGGCCCATCAAGTAACCCATCCTTTCGGGGCTGATAAACGATGCCAGACTGTCTGGAAGAGTAGGTTAGCGCTATCTCGACACAGCTATAGGCCACCCGCGAGTCATTGTAAAGGACAGATATGCATTCCCTAATTGCCTCAAACAAAGGTAGAAAATTGCGGCGAATGCGTGGTGCATCCCTCAGGGACTAACCAATGCCGAGAGCTCTATCTCTGTCTTCTAAGCTAGATCCCACTAAACCTTATTCATGCACTCCCAAATTTCAGTATGTTCAGATAAGATTTTTGAAGCTGATGCCGAAATCAACCCCTGACGTACCGCACGCGCACTATGGTACAAGATGGAGGCTGTATTCGTACTGTTCTGAGAACAATTTCAAAGACCCTCAAGCCATTTTGAGCTTTCTCCGTTTTCATAACCGAAAAACAGAGCGATTGATTCCAAAAAAAATCTACATAATCACAGGCTGATTACTGTTTAACAAATCTCTGCCAATTTGAATGCTATTTGTGAACGAATGGTACGTCATGCGAGAGTTTTCAAAACACATCGAACGTATGACGACAACTGTAAACATAAACAATACGATTGTAAACATGATCGCGTGATACTGAGACTATAACTACACGTTCACTAACGCTTTGTGGTTTGACGTATGAGGTTTTTGAACCAGTTTAAATGGATGATAGAAATGTATGTGTGAGCTTCCTCTTCGGAATTCAACAGGTAGATTTCTATCGTTTTGGCAAAAAGATTAGTTAAGCTTGCGCCCAAGAAGATCGACGACTAGATGTTTACGCTAGTGTTTCTTGACAAAGCGATTCCTATTAACAAGTGTTCATAATGAATCGGAGGTGGAGTCAGCATCTACAGCCCATAATAGTTGCCAGTTGCTCTTCTCTTTATTCATCCATTCATTGTCGAATTCATATAGGCATCAGTACTACACATCTCTTCCTCTCCAACGTTGACATAGTTAGAGCGTTTGTAGCGTGGCGATGAGAAGTGCTTTTCGATACCAACATGGTTGTCGGTCAGATTTTGCATTCCGGTTTCGCTGAGTTTTCTGTATATTTAGAGTAGCGAGTTTAACGTCAGACTTAATTAGGAGGCAAAAAAAGAGTTTGATTGATACATCAGAGCACAAGTAATTTCTGTTGACCAGATATGAAACCCAATCACTTCTAAGATCTCATCAATGGAGTTCAATGCATACAGTACTCTACGCAATGATTCACCTCTGAACACTTTGGTCTGTATACTTGTTCTATCTCTAAATGAACTGTAAACGAGCGCAGAGTACTTCAGTAACATTGAGATGCGGTGGAAGATCTCGAGCGATTCTGAAATATTCCGAAATAGTGTCTTAATGGAATGATAGCCACTAAAATCAGAAATTTGCTTTGAGGTCGTTTTGTATCTTTTTATTCATTTCTCTCTGCTCATCTCAGACGATGTGAAAGACACATGAATGATCAACATGCTCTGTTTGAGTAATTATTGGAATAAATGTATTCATGTACGATTTATATCCATATTCCGCACACTGCCTGTTGAGGATTTCGAATATCATTCCAATATCATAGAGAAAGGAGGTTTGACATGTTCTAAGGACTTATTGATGTGTTATAATTGACAAAAAGAAAATGCTAGAGTGATTTACTATGATGTAGTTGTTTATAATCTCTTCAGTCCATAATTCTTGCTGAGAAACATTACCTGAACTGAGTGGGAGTTGTGTCGTTCATTCTTCTTAACAAGGTTTTCATTTCCTTGAGAAACAATTGCTCGATAGGTGTTAGATCACCATTGATACCTATTGAAGTATTTAGGTAAACAGTTAAATTTTAGCTTGATATTGTCACATTATATACACTTGTATAATATTTACCGTGTATTTATCACTCTTACTCTTTAGAAACAAGATTTATACAGTACATTGAGTAATTGCCACAACCTCAAGTATGGTTTGCTACTGTATACACAAAGTTGGTTTCCATGGAAGACAAACACTTTCGTTTGAATACTCGCCGCTTTATCACAGCATATCTAGTGGTGTGATTCACATGGCACACTGGTGAAGTTTTATTTCTATTTACTGTTTCAAACTTTGCAAGTCTTCTAGATTTTATCGGAGATCAGCAGCATATATAATCTTACATGTATGAGGGAAGAATGTGAGATATGGCGACAAATCCACACAATACGAAGCACTCCTTCCGCGCCTTAATTATTAGATTTTCCTGAGTAAGCAGAAAATGATTCTAGAGCTTCGATATATCTCATAAATATCATTCGAGCCGACAGTCATGTGGTCTGTAATGGGCTCTTTTACAACCCGATACACGTGGTTCGGCCTTGAGCAGCCTCGTCAGTCGGACAGGCCCTTCCTCTTAAGCCAATCCTCTAGAAGTGCTCCGGTCCCCTTGACTTAGGCGACGACGAACAATCAAATTAAACGTTATGATCTTTCAAAAATATCAGATAAGAGCAATGGTGTGTACAACACTGCTGATCTAGTGATTTTTCCACTTAACGGCAACTGTGTAAATCATTCGTCGAATGATTACTCTAAGTAGGTGGAACTAGAGCACCCCGAGAGGATTGGCTAAAGACGAGCGCCAAGTTTCTTAGCATTCTTCCATAAGGATTTTCAAAGAAGCTTGAAAAAGAAGAGAAAGAATCCTGAAAACAAAAACACTCGTCACTAGACAGGCTGGTTTTATGGTAGCGTATAACAAGACCACGTAATTTTGTTGCAGAGGAGTACCAGAATCACCACCACAGGTTTGACCTTGCCAAATGCCATGATTTTCACTACTCACCTAGTGCTTCTTTCAAGGTCCACAATTTTAAATCGCCTTAGGGGCTGCTCCTTATCTGCATCACGTCTTGTAATTGCAAGCACCTGAGTTCACAACTCTTGGACGGCTACGTGTTGCGTTTGCGTTTTTAAGAGGATGAGGTGAGACTCATTATATGACAAATGTCAGACTTACTAGCTTCAAAACGAAATGTAATGGTCACAAACAGCTTTGACTGAAAAACACTTTCAGTATAAACTGTTTGCAGCAGGTGAGGCTTTAGTCTCAGGTCTCAAACAGAATCCACTGTAGCGCTAATCAATCTGATGCTCTCATCGCAATAATTTCAAATCACTTCACTGTTCAGATAAAGGTATATACACCAATGTAGTACAGTATTCCGTAAAAACTAGACCAATGACAAGAATGAGTGGGTTCCGGATTTCATATGACTAAGGAACGTTAAAAACGTAAATAATACCATAAAAAATAAAAGCGACGACGATAACGGTATCAATAAACACTCTAAAGTTTAGTTAGAGGTGAATTCAGTGACTATTCGCCAGTGCCCTCAAGGACCATCCTAGTCATTGTTTTGGAATTCCATAAGCACAAAAATTTCCTCGACCAAGAAGACGTAGCTTAAACGGTAATTGTGAATGCACTTTCGTAATTCATATAGGGCTATGTAACTATGTTAAACAAGCAGGTAATAAACAAAATACTACCTAGGGCTCTGAGGACTTATTGCTACACTCAGATCAAATTGCAAAACAGCAGAACAGAGAACAAGCAAAAAAGAAGACTTTTGCAGATTGGATCTTTTTTTTGATGTCGACGATCAAAAGTCATACGATGCAAAACGCTAAATAAGGATAATCACGACGGTACACAACGCTACAGCACATTTGTGAGCAAAAAGGGGTGTCTTTTGCATGGTGCTGCAAAAAACTCTAAAAGGTTTGACTAAAAGAATCTACAAATTACAGTGATTCTAAATCTACCATATCCTATAGGTGAATTCCATACGAGGCAAAATGCATACCCCACCAGAGAAATTTTTAAGGTGGGAATGATGGAGGTAATTCAATTGAATTCGAAGAACTCAAGAGCCGTTGAGACGAGACGATTACTCATTGGTAACCTACCAAAATTATGGAAGATTGTTTAAAATCATAAACAAAGCGGATAGGAAGTAAACTATATAAATCCTTTGCGGACCATGCGGTCATTATGACCGCCAGCTGGGGGCACCATTCCGACGGTTGCTCAAATTCGTGAGTGCTCCAACAGAGATACAGGTTGATCAAATTCTTAGAAACATTATCATTAAAGAACGATGAAAAAATACCACTGATGAAACTCCTAACTCCTATATGATTAATTTTCAGCACGATAGAACGCTAATGTTTCCTAAAATTTTGCCTTTTTCAAAGGAGAAAAACATCCTTGCGTAAAAAAACTGTATTAACGCGCAATTTCTTTCGAAACGTAAAGAATATCAAATTTTTTTTGTTGAAAATTATAGTGCGGTCTCCAATTTACGACACAATCGCACGTCATCTCATAAGGGTTTGAATACTTAGTAAATAGGATTTTCAAATAAAGCTTTCGATTAGTTCATATGAAATTGACCGACCGTCAATGTCCTTGAAACCAAATTCGTTAGCAGGATCATATGTCATCAAAACTTTTCCTGACTTTTTTCGTACTTTTTTCATCTGCAGTTAATACCACCACGGCCTTACCGTACGAATTCGGTACGACTCGCTCTGCTTGAAAGGCACTATCCAACTGATCGTAAAATAAATGTCTATACAACGAAATTCAATGAATCGTCAACCAAAACAGATTAATATGACACTATAGTATAGCTACGGTCTCTCAGGACGACATAGGGTTGAATCAAATGAAAACGTTTTCTACGCTGATGTAAACCATCCTTAGCTGGCAACGTCAGGTTCTACCGAGTAGTGCAGGTTCTGCAGAAACATCGCTTCTCTTACACTTGTTCACGATTTGAACTTATTACGACTACGAACACCGAAAATGTTTTTTTCCCTGCGAGGAACGTCAAACAAAACTGATTTGGAATAAGAATGTTGACAATAATAAATTGTCTGTACAGTCGGAATTTTTAAATAATTAGCAACGAAGAAGTCAATGGTAAAGCCTACCTTCGACTACTGGATCATTTTTTCTATTTTGTTTTCGTCACGCTGCATCTCAGAGTTCAGTTCGGACGGTACCAGGACATAGTGACACTATAGAAACTCCAAATGGTTGCAACTCAACCGCCATATCAGCAGACATTCGATCTAACTGCAAAAAAATAACTTAAACTCGTAATCAGTAACAGCCAATCTATAACGCATCACCCGCACGCTATAATCTGTTCGCGGCTTTGCTAAACATATCATCACAAGTACGCCATGATGTAGGCGTAGAATCAGAGCATTCCAAAACTTTTTCCACTGCCGTGCGTAAATTCCTTCAACAGCAAAACAAGAAATTTGAGTGGGAAAGGCAATAGTAAAGTCAGCGCCCTGTCCCTCATTAATACAAAACACCTCTTTTCTCAAAAGGTCACTGTGCCGGTAAAACCTTCCACGTTATGTGTTTGCATCTTATGCAAGTCATAGTGGGTATTTGGTCTGATTTTAGATTTTATACAATCTATTTTCTACACACAACAACGGCGAGTTTTCTCCGCCGCTGTATCGAATATTATTCTCTCAAACTTCAGAATCAGAAGCTTTTTCGAATTTCTGTCGTCTATCAGAAAGTGATCACGAAATACCGAAGATCAGAATGCGTTTAGTTGGTGAGTCCCCTCCTCTCAAGCTGGATAACATGCACATTCAGTTGGGCAGGTGCGAGTCAAAAGAATATACTTTCCTTGAGACGCCACGGGATCAAAACCCCTCCCGTTCGCTGGACAAGAACTTTCCATAAGAGTGTTAGCAATAACTCAAAGCTTACATCTCCGGCAAGTGCAGTGCACGGCCGGTTTTGAAAAAAACTTTATTATAACGCTTCAATAAAAAAAACACTCGCGTTTCACACACGTGTTTTTGTCGCAAGATATAGTTCTTTCTCAGAACTGTTAGTAATCATTCGATAACATAACATTTAGTGATTCCAATGGAGAGCCTATTTTCTGAGAAATTCGATTCTACGCAGTGTAGCAGGGAAAATAAAACGATTGACACACGTGAGCAAGGACATATTGGCCATTTCACGGTTTGAGGGCTGGGGCGGCAGGAGGGGAGGAGGGGGCTGGCGCGACCATCAATTGATGGCGCCTAAGTGTAGAGGGATTTTTGTTATTTATTTAGGTGTTAATTTGGTTACGCGCTATTGCTTGAGGATTTGTAGCATAACGTTGCCCAAATATATAGGTAAACGACGTATCGCCGCTTTTCCAACACTGTACGGAACTTTGAAGGTGTACTGTAGACCGCCCGCCGATGAAAAGTTGACGATCAGACCAGATCTGATAACGATGAGTAAAAACAGGCACGCAATAAATGGACCAGAAATTAGAAAATCATATCGAGACATTATTTCATAAATGTAGCAGTTCATCATATATGGAAACTAATCTAAGAAAGTTGTTGTCATGCAAATTATTTCAATTATCAATTGACAAATTGATCCTTTCGAGACGCTTGGGCTGTTTTATCATTTTTTCCCACATTCGCCGGACAGAGATTCTCCACTGACCTAAAGTAGATATGTGATAGCCTAAATTTGGGCAAATTAGTCCTAAAGGATCTGCTTTACAAAATGGCACCGAAAGAGCATCAACCATGCCCTTAATGAAATAACAATAAATTGCTTCATGGTGATATATGGATTTGAGATGTTCGGTGTAGGGACAGTATAAGATCTAAATAAATGGAAGAAAGTAACCTGGACATCTGAGTAGCCGCGTTTACTAAGATGTTGAGAGTTCCTCCGCTTTCCTTATGGATACGATCGAAAAGCTCGCAATCTCTGCATGATCGGTATGGTCACAATAGACCGGAATTGCCACACCATCTCTATTTCGAATGTCTGCAAAATACAAATACAGTTCAAAACGCAACAAATGGAAGGAGGCTTCCTCTTCATTATCACTCGTGGTAAAGCTTAGCAATTATCCGATGTCGGTAATTCGTAAATAAACGTTTATATAAGAAAACCGATCGTCCGCAGTCCTCTCAAGTGTTGGGAGATTCCGATACTGACTCTGCAGACTATTTGTCGGCTTCCTACAGGTAATGCAGACCGTCAATCCGGATTGGCCTAGCTGTAGAGCTATGTCTCTTCCTAGAAATCCTCGAATTACAAAACTTTGTGTGTGAATTTTTAAACTCCTGTACTTATGCAACCTTATACTTATAAGGCAAAAAACGTCCCCAGCTTCCTAAGGATATGGAGCGATTTGCAAATTTAGAACCTTGGGCAATATTTAAACCCGTGTCACACCTTTTGAACGCTTCGTGTGTTAACCACTGAACTACCAAAGCTCTAGTGTTGCTACATCCCTTTCTGCGACACAGAGATAAATTCTGTCAATAACCAACCATCAAGGCTTTGGTTGCAATCACATATTGATACTGAGCCGAGTTACGCCTGACAGTTAACGCTTTGGGGACACCAACTGATCGATCGCACAGCGCAACTCGCAAGAAGGCGGGCTATTTTCTTTACTCAATTACCGGTTTTTCCTCCATTTGGAGAGTAAAACCTTAGATTTTGTGTCACTCTGATACTCCATGATTTTCTCGACATGGTCAAATATTTTCCATGCATATATGATAGAAACTACGGGTGCGAAACGTAATCTTCTTTTCGCTGTTTACAGCGTTCTTCGACAACCTTCAAAAAAGTCAATTACAGGATCGATATACTTCTGATATGGGCTATGAGTTTGGTAAAGAGCCATATATAAGCCTCAGCCAAGCAAATAAAGCAAACTGAGTGTGAAATATAATTTTATTCTCGCCGCTACGACGTAATAAATAGGCTTTATTAGAATTCAAGTATATAGGTGGAATCGAGGAGTCTTGAGCTTTGAAATGATTGCCAAGTGTCTAAGAGAAGACCTGTGCCTACCGAGAAAGGCTTCTAAATAAACGTGTACCTCAGTTGGTACACGACGGCCCCCATGGATTAAGGTACAAACAAAATCGACAAGAACTGCTTACTGAATCCTTGAGAGCGGCAGTTGATCGATTTTCACAAAAGGCGTGTTTTCTTTACATGATAAAACTTTTTTTCCTTGTTCTGGAGAAAAACCTTCTAGTTTCTGTATTATTCCGACAATTCCGATTTGCTCAACACGCTCATATACTTTTTGACCATATATGGCTCTCACGTGCGAAGAAAGCTCTGGGTGTGAGACAAGATTTTATTTCTGCTCTACATCGCAGTAATAAGAAATTTTCCAAAAAACAAGCATAGTTTCGAATTGGCCAATATTTCAGCTTTCGAGTAATACCTGAATTCGAGATGAAAAATCGTTCTTTTCAGAGGGAACAAATGAAAGCCGATCTCGTTAGCTGGAGAGAGACTTCTCATAGGAGTCATTCGAGAGCTGAGACTTTAGAATGCAGCCCCAAGTCGCCGATTTCGAAAAAAACTCTTCTTTTTTCTTGAGGTTGCTACAGGAGATTTCTTGCGTTGCAGAAACGAGTGTTTATCGCCGGACAAAACTCTTTCTTTGGCA
This sequence comes from Parelaphostrongylus tenuis, assembly GCA_019055375.1. Classification (NCBI taxonomy): domain Eukaryota; kingdom Metazoa; phylum Nematoda; class Chromadorea; order Rhabditida; family Metastrongylidae; genus Parelaphostrongylus; species Parelaphostrongylus tenuis. Next base: position 42,969 of record JAHQIW010003723.1, read on the forward strand.
ACGCAAGAGACATCTTTCTGTATAAAACGTGAAAAAAAAGGTTGATTCTTTCTAAATGTAAGCGAACAAACGAAAGACCGACCTCATTCACATGGAGAAGAAGTTTCTTATGAGTGTTGTAATCATTTGAAAGCTTAAACCTTTGCTAGATTCCCACATGGCCGATTTTCGAAAACAACCCTCTTATAACACTATTAATTACATTCCGAAAAACCACAAGTTTCTTTCATCTCTCTTATATTTCGCTGGACAAAAGTCCTTTCCTAGCGTGCTAATCCTCATTCTACAGCACTGGTTTCGATGAGCTCTATTATGTTTGCTTTTTGGGAAAAGCAATTTTGATGGCGTTGCAGGAAAAGAAAAGATTTGCTCTTTCAACCTCTCATGACAGAGCTCCTTCTTTCAAACCATTAGTAATCATTCGAAGTCGTGAGTTCGAATGAGATTCCAACGTGTGTGCTCATTTCCTAGAAATACCGTTTTAACACAGGAAAAGTGATCTAATTTTACATTTTGACGATCTTGTTTACCGTCTAATTCACGAAGCGGGGGTGGTAAAGAGGGGGTAATCGATCGCTTTCGAAATATTGCTATTCGAATGGAGATATTCACAGCATCGCCAGAAACTTCAGATAAAAACGTATGATTCTGATACAACGGAAAATTCTATACAAGCTGACATGCTTCTCGTGCTTCCCAGCGAATCATATGAGTATAGAAATGAAGGCGCACGGCTGGTGTAGCAACAATTTTTTTCTGGATGTCACATCACATGTCACATCACATGGATGTTTGAAAAGGGTATTTTGAGAAACCGACGACGTAGGGCAGCCTGAAGTCTCAGCTTTCGAATTTTACTAACACTCCTATGACAAGCCTTCTTCAGGCGAATGAGATCGGCTTTTCATCTTTTCCCTTTTCATTAGAAGAACCAAAGGGTTTTTTCGAAAACAGGCGATGTGGGGATGCAGTCTGAAGTCTCAGCTTTCGGATGGTAACTGACACTAGCATGAAAATTTCCCCAGCGAACAAGATTGGTTCTTAATTTTCTCACATATAACTGAACATTATCATAAAATCTTTATCCAGCGAGGAGAGGCCTCTGAAAAATTGAAGGTCAAAATGACTCTGACCGTCCCAAAAGGCTTAACCGCCTTTCTTAGCAGCGCCATAAACTTGAAACAACGTCAGCTTTTTGCATCACATTCAAGCACTAATCATCCTCACAAGCTGAATCGCAAACGTCCTTTCGCGACGAAAAAAGTCAAAAAGGCGAGCCGAGGCATAAATCGAGTAACAAACTCACCTACTCCTTGCTCGCACCTGTGACCCAAAGCGATTTGAGCACCCAGCACGCGACTTATTTTTGACGATACACAGCTGAAATCGTTGAAAGAGAGGGTAGAAGATCGATGAGCAAAAAAAAGCGATAATTCCGCTCTGTTGAGCCATGTTGATTAGGAACGATAATGAGATTACTGGCTCGTGCAAAAGCAAACTGCGATCCACGTTCCCGGATTTGCGGTATTTTCGGTTTTTCATTGTATTCCAATATCGGAAGACAAATTCCAAAGAGACGCATAAACCGCAACTAATTTTTCACCGTTACAGCGTTGTCGATCAGTTGCTACGGAACAATAAAAATATCGAAAAAGAGGCATCGATCGTTAGCTATAGATCCCAGCAGCAATTGAAATTCACTTTAGTGCATCACAATGTGTTGTTAAACTGAGTCGTACAAAACAAAATGTCTCAGCACATCGTGAGAACGAGGTGGCGCAGTGGTAAAGTGATACGATGAATAAGGAAGTGAAGTGATGAATGAGTGACTAGTTCCATCCCCTCCTCCAACACTCACTTGGGGTACTTTGCCGTTGGACGGCGACATCTGAGATATTAACCTCATTCACTGGACATTTACTTGACAGAAACTTTTCATATGAGTCTTAATGACTATCGGAATCTTGAATCTTTTGGGCTACTGCCTACGTGGCCATTTAAAGAAAGCTTTTGTATAACGCTGCAGCAGAAAGAAGACCTTTCTGCTTCACACACGCGTTCTTCTCGCAAGACAGATTGCTTAAGTTCCTTGAACTATTATTGACCATTCGATAGCGTACAATTTTGATATTCCAACGCTTTCCTTATTTTCTAGAGAGACCGTTTTTCTGCAGTACAGGAGAGAAAATAAGATGAGTTTCACATATTCCGTGTGCTTGTTTACCGGCTTAATCTTCGATTGGGGGTTCTGCTGGCCGGTGCAGATTCGATGCGGCGCGCTATCGATCAAGCTATGGAGCTTCGGCAAGTCACATTGAAGTGCGATTTCTGTCATTCGACGAGGATCGTTTCTCCGCTTCGAAACACAACTCAAAATAAAAACGTTTGACTCTGATAGCAAGAGATTCTCTCTACACGCTCATGTGCTTTTCCTGCTTTTTAACAAGCTAACAGTTGATTTGCGTGGCTGATGTAGAACATAATTTTATTTCGTAATTCACAGCTTTACAAAGAGTCTTTTCCAAAAACGGCTGAGTGCCTCGGAGCCAGTGATTTAAGCCTTCAAATGATTACTGACATTCCTCTGAAAATTTCTTGTCCAGCGGATGAAATCGAATATTCATTGTCGCCGTCTAATGGAAAAAAGTTCCTCATTTGAAAATCAACTGAATGTCGTTCTTCGACTATCTCGAAGTGCGAGGAGAATCTTCTCGATCAGCATTTTACGATGACGAAAATGCTCAAATTCTCAAATAGCAACTGAAGCTACACTGAATTGCTCAAAATCGCTGTGGATGGTGCTAGCGAAAAAAAAAAACGATGCATCGATGCAAGAAGAGCTGGATCCACCAGTAAGTCCGGTAACGCGCGAGTGAAACTCGAGGCTAGCCTGGCTGTCGCGTTCCATAGGGCGCTGTTGCCTGCCGGAGAGAGTTGGGGGGCATGACTCCCTGCGCGCTCCTGAGGACCATCACAATCACCTCGGCCAATGCACTGCCACATATAATATTAGATTGAAATTGAGCGAACAAAGGAGAGAATGAAGATTGGATAGAGACGCGACATGAAGGCAAGTCCTGTAGAAGTCGATTGAAAGGTCAAAGAAATTGCCGAAGGAAAAACTGGGAATTCCTTCGAGATTTTATGGTGCATCACTAAACACTGGATCATCCTATTAAGTAAGTCTCACCCTTTCAACATTCAATGCAAGAATCAACGAGAAATTGGCTGTACTTAGCATCTACGTGGGCGGCCATCAGCTGATCCGATATCTTGCTTTGTAACGTGCTTTTGCAGTTGGTGAGCGCAGGTGAGTGGAGCAGTAGAAGGAAAACGGAAATATTTGTGCTTCGAAGGGTATTCATAAGCTATACTAAGTTGAAGGAAAGTTCCTTTAAAACCCGCGAGAACTTTAGAATCAATATTTCTTTCACAAGGTGGCGGCCATTGTAAATCCAAGAGCATATTTCAGGAAATTTTCATAAGAAATACTCCCACGACAACGCTAGTTATGGTGCATCAAATTTTGATTTACTCCTTCGGCGAATCAAATGATGACCATGGACGAAATCAAGCATCGAGTTTCATTAAGGGTATGGCTTGGAAGCGACGACTTTTGCAAGGACATGGCCTGCGAAGAAGATCTGTGGGGCCACTAATGCCGAACTGCACACTGCAAGCAGTTGGACGGAGTCTACGATGCGTTTTAGGAAAAGTACCCGACATTGATTCGTTTGAAAGCGTCGCGCTGTTTCAGCAAGACGATGGCAAGCCTCACATCGCAAAGAAGAACTGAGAAAAATTGGATGAATTGGAGGGAAGTCGAGCGCCTTGCCACACCCAACCTACAATCCAAATGCTGCGCCGTCCGATTATCGTTCGCGGGTTTCCGCTCAATGGGAACGTTCCGTGGGTGCACGCCGATTCGAGGCATTTGATCAAGTTGGAGAGGGCATCTCAGGAGTTTTTTTGCCGTCAAAGCCCAATGAAATGGGGGTTACGAGCAGATCCGCACAGCTTGCCGATTGTTAGTAGATATCCCGTGGATAATGATGGTCTTCATTTGTTAAATAATTATCGTCTGCTTGATCGAATAAAATATTTTTTTTTGACCGGCTTTAAGTGATGTTATGATGTTACACATGTATACCCTAGTAATGTGGAGTGATGTGCAAAAACTTTTGCAGTCAGCGCGGGAATTGAATCTGCCACCGCACTTTATCCACGAGCGCATGGTGTCTAACCCGCCGCACTACTGCCTCCCGTTTTGCACAACACTCTCGTTCTTATTATTCTTTTGCAATTGAATTTATGTATAAATTTTAATTTTGGAGCCGGTGTTAAAGAACCTTGCTTGATCTAATATTTGATGATGCACACTTGCAGTTGTTTGCAGATGAAGTCCTAAATGAACGATATAGAGGCTACGTTGTTCATGCTCGGTTTCGACTTGTTTCGGAATCTTTCCGTCTAACACTTGGTGCACTTATTTCATAGATAGTCGAAGTCAAATCGAACGAGGGTGGGAGAAAGGCCCAAGAACTCGTCTTCGTACTTTGTGATCTGAAAAAAAGCTCCTGAAACACTTTTGCTCAGAGAAAATTTGCTAAAAATTGGTTTGCAAAATACTATCATGTGCAGGCAACAATGCACTAGCATATTCGACCACTAATAATAAACACTTCAAATAGTAGTACGCATATCTATTACACAGGCACTTAACAATGAAGTGAAGTCTCTTTTTATTAGCGCCCTCTTGCTTCACAGTCTCTCAAATATTTTAGCTACCAGGAAAGCTTTTTGTATTCAAAAATTTTAATAGTTGGCATCACCCCAGAAATTTTTTCGTACTTCCACTTAGCAAACAAACTTGACACTGTGTCCTCTGTGAGTGAAAAAATTTAAGACTTCCGTACTGCTTACAGTGAGTCTCCTTATAACTGCAGTTCTCCAAAGGACATCGAAGCTGTAATTAATTTCAGAGGGCAATCAAAGCTTGTGCAAATCTAAAAGCACAGTCTACATTACGCCAAGCAAGTGTGGTTGTGATGAGACAGGTGAGTGGCGGAACATACGTATCCACTGACACAACAACCTCTGAAGGCTCAGAACATTCTCTCAGACTACACTAACTGCTTATAAAGAGGTGAGCGAAGATCAAAGACGCCATTTCTACTCGCCAGGATAATCCAAAAATCATGGTGGTTCAGGCACGTGATGCGCTTCAATGACAACCGATTGACGAGAGCCGTTACGACTGGGTTCCTCGGAATATCAAGCGCTCTACGGGGAAGACCACGGGCTCGATGCTCCGATTTCCACGAAAGGCATAGAAGAAAGATATGATGCTCAGCGAACCCCTAAAGCGAGGAGGACCCACTGGGCTACTTAAGCGATAGGGAAAAAATGGAAGTGTTGCTAGTACCCGCTCGAATCACTCTCGACGATCAACGGACGCAGGTATACAGGTGATAACGAGATGAAAGAACAGCTGATTGAAAGGCAATGTCTATATGCTCAATAACAGACGCAAGCTCATAGACTGAAAAGTAATGAAAACCACAATTTCATGTGGGTTCTATCGAAATTCGTTTTTCTCGTAAATGACATCTCGGCTGTGTGTTGAACAGCGCCAAGTGATTTATTCTCTACTTACATAGCGACCACATTTCTTTGAAGCATGCCGTTGAGGCAGGACTAAATGATGAGTTTGAGAAGGTAAGCACGGAGTCGAATGCTCTATTTCTCTTCACGAACCCTCGATCCTCTTTCTCTCGCACAAGCAGCTCGCTACGTCCTCCTCAACGATGTGAAGTTAGATCTCTCATCACCACGTAGGACATCTGCACCAATCAAACGTAACTAGGCTAATCGAATATAATCATTTCGTTTAGTGGAGTAGGCCATTAATCCACATAACCCCATCTGTTCCTCATAAACATCGTTCTCCTTGGCTTCACGGGGCTAATCTTTCCACAAGCGTCATTGAAATCCGTCACCATTCGTTTTTCCTGGATGATGCTTGATATTATAGAAGCGATGCCATCAGCGAAGTGAAGATGTTGGTTGCCGACAGCAGATTTCACCCCATGCTACTCCACTGTAATGTGCTACTCCACGCATGGCGCCTCAAAGGCTGTGAATATTAGTTTGTGCAAGAGCTATCGCCTTACCAAACCCCTCTTATCACGTCAATAGTAATATCGTCATGGAACGTTGGCATTTTGTTCGCGAAACTCTTTATAAAGCTCTCGAACATCGTTGCGTGCTTAGTAGAACGTCCTCCCTTATATTCATCAACAATCAATTCTGCCAGTACATTTGCTACCTCATCTTAAACTAATCATAGTAGCTACAATATTTGTGGAGTTGAACTCAGGACAAACGCATCGAGGAAGTTTGAGGAAGAATAAAAGAATTGATGAGTAATTAAATGGTAACTTCAAAAGAAATTCGTAATTGCCATGATAACTAAGAGGTACCGAACGAGCTGGCAAGAATATTTGTTTAGTGAAAAAATTCAAGCTTCATGAACTGGGAACGTTTCCCAGTCACAGCCATCACATCTTCACATATTTCAACAATTTCAACGTAACTACATCGCCCATACTTAGTTTCGTATTGGGTTTCAATAGATGCTCATTTTGTCTCCTTGTCTTGCCAGTCGGCAGCATATGAAAGTAAGTTGCTTGCTGCAGAATCTACAATCGATTGTATCTGTTGTCTTCTTCACATTGGCATGATGGCGCTGATCAAAGGGCTTTATCTGAAAGTGAGATGACGTGCCAGAACTTCCTTTCGTCCATTGTGGACATTAACGAGAGTTGTGCGCTAAGTGGTGATTGATATCGTTACAGAACGACGATTAAATACTATTACTATATAAAGCAAAAAAGGCTGAGTCATACTTGCACACAGATCAAATAATTTGTTGAATTACCACCGTTACTTCGCCTGTTACATCTTTTTCGCTTCCAAACCTCATGTCATAGCTAAAAGGAATTGTCAGGCATATGCATTGAAATTGAGCTTGATCTTGAGAAAACACTTGAAATGAAAGCATAATATTACACAAATAACAGCAAGAGCATCTAGTGTGCAACACTGCTTGTCTAGTGAATTTCACTTGACGGGAGTGTAAATATTGCGCCTGCGATTCCTATATGTAAGGAGGTTTAGCTCCAGAAAAATTGGATTAAACGAATGTATTGTGCAACTACGAGGGTGCAAGGCCGAAAACACGTATAATTATTGCACTGTATAAGGCAGCTATAAAGACCACATGCATGGTTCAAAAAGAATTACAGGCAAAATATATCTTCGGGCCGTCACAAGGATCTTACACTAATCATCTCCGCCGGCTTTATTATGCATGTTCCCTACTCACCCAATCTGTTTG
>JAHQIW010003724.1:0-55507 GCA_019055375.1 Parelaphostrongylus tenuis
TTCGATGAGACCAGAACACCTGAAGAACCTGCCTCCAGTTGTCCATCAACACCGTGGCTGGGCTCTTCACTCTCTACCTGTCAGAAATTCGAGATCCCTATTCGATAGAAAAACCAGCAAGACCGTATTGTTTGTTCAAAAAAGGAGACCTTCACGACATAGGCAGTTTATCTTCCAATCTGCTTGCTGTCCGTTTTTTTATAAACTCTTTACTCGAGTTATCCTAAACAGGACTGCAGAACACTGGACGAAGGACAGCCATGCGAACAAGCAGGGTTCCGAAAGGGATTTAGTACCATAGACCACATCCACACGATTACAAGACTCATTGGAATTTACGAGAGTACAAACAACCACTCTGTCTCACTTTCACCGATCTGAAGAAAGCCTTTGATTCAATGCAAACAGAAGCGGTTATAGAGACTCTGGATAACCACGGGCGTCCCCAATCTGTACTTCGTGAGCTTTATAAAGATTTCACGACCAAAATATCTCCTTTTTACAACAATATCACCATTGACGTAAGAAGAGGGGTTCGACAAGGCGATACAATTTCGCCAAAACTATTCACTATCACCATAGAAAACGTCATATGAACAGTAGAATGGACGATATGGGAGTGAAAATTGACGGTCGACAATTAAACCATCTTCGCTTTGCTGACAATAGCGTTCTCATAATACCAATACATCAGCCAAGCGTAGCAAATTTTGAGCGATTTCGATAGCGCCTGTGGAAAGATAAGTCTTCAACTAAATGTAACGAAAACTATGTTTATGAGGAACGAATGGGTTTTGAATCTTCCATTCACGCTCAACGGAACGACAGTCTCTGAATGCTTCAGTTACGTCTATCTAGGTTGCGAATTCAACATGATGAACGACCTAACTCCACAGTTGATCGGAAGTAAACGAGCGCCTTGGGGAGCGTTTGAGAGCACCGAAGATGTAGTGAAGAGGACTAATAACATCCGACTCCGTGCCCACCTTTTCGACTCGACGATTATCCCTGCCCTAACGTATGCAGCAGAAACCTGGTCGCTAACGCAAGCAGTATGAAAAATCACTAGGCGTTATTAACCCGCAATCGAAAGGTTGATGCTAGAAGTATCCCCTATCTCGCAAATGAGAGAAAGGATCCGAAGTTCCGACCCATGTCAACAATGGAAATTCAGCGACAACCTTCTACACGCCAGGATATCGAAAATAAGGTGGATCGGAAACGTGATGCCCTTCAACGACAGCCGATGGACGAGAGCCGTTACCGACTGGATTCCTCGGGACATCAAGCGCTCTACAGGAAGACCATTTTTTCATGAAAGCTTTAGCAGAAGGATATGATTCTTAGCAAATCCCTAGAGCCTGAAGGACCCACTGCTGTACTCTTGCACGCGATAGGGAAAGTGGAAGTATTGCTGGTACCCGCTCGAATCCACTCGACAATCAAGGGCACGACAGGTGATGCAGGTGAAACCTCGTGGTAGGACACAAAGGAGCACATGTGACGCAGGTTATAAACGCTTTTACGTCGCACACAAGGTCAGTTTTTCGATCTCGCGCTCATGGCTCATTAAGCCATCCATCCCTCCGAGGTCGAAAAATCGGTACCAAATGGATCATACCTGGCTGGGAGGATAAGTGGCACTGACTCGTGACAGCGGGGAGCCAAGGCGAGGTCACTGGTACGGCCAGATATGCATTCAAATCACCCTCAAAACGAAGTTGGAAAATTCAAGACGAATGCATCGGTATGCGCATCTCTCAGACATTGATCAGCATCGAGAGTCTTTCCCCTTCTTTCGTAATACCTACTGTTTGTAGAGTGGTGTGCAATACTTTTTGCGTCAGCTGAGTCTTGAGCCCACATTTTACTCAATTTAGGAGTGCGTGCTTGAACCGTTGCACTACTGGCGCCCATTTTAGCACACTATTTCTACGCTAAGAGTATAATCAATTATACCGGGCCGTGGTGATTTGTTATTCGGCCTTCGATTCCCTTGTATGTAGGAGTTTTATCACACTGCAAGGAATTGGTTGAACCTAAAGACACCTTTTTACTGATGAAGCTGTATTGCCGAAAAACATGTGTTTGGCACTGTTCAAGTGCTGTAGCAAACTGAAGATTTGATATCAGAATGTACAATACTATTATCAAAGTCATAGCGCTGTGAGAAGACCGTTTCAAGAAAAGGTTGATGTTTTAATTTTCCCAAAATTTGAGCCTTCGAATAATTGCTAATAATTTAGTGGAAAGACTTTTTAACCGTGAGAGATTCTTTTAAAAGGCCTTTCCGTAACAGAAAAGTGCCAAGAATTTTTTCAAAAAATTCTGGCTTTCATAATCTTAAAAATTCCTCTCATCGAACTCCCCTTATTGTACTCCATATTCTATTAATCTTCTAGAAGTTTATGTTTTTATTTTTTGGACACTGACGCACACCACCATTCTGCATAATGAGTGTCTGTTATATTCCTGCTGGGACATTCTCAAATAGAATTCAACAATGAATACCCCACGCTCGTGGTTGGCTGGATAAAGAGCAACATTCAGGCAGAGCAATGGTTCGTGAGTGATTCTTAAAGCAAGTTGGCGCAGAATGGCTCAGATTACAGCGTCAGCTAAGAGAGCGCTACGAGCTCTGGCTCTTCAGAACATCAAAGATGTAGATAGCAAATTTTTCACTTGTTAGCGGAGTCTACCCGAAAATGTTTTCAATCAAGTTATATGAAGCTATGCAAGTCATGTTGACATCTTGGAAGCTGACGTACTGCCAAAAAATTGGAGCTCACCTTTCACGTTTTTTAGAACGTTCGACCTTATTTCGAGTGTTTTATTAAGACCACGCTCAAATTTCGATAGATTCTTTCATTTCATTTGAGCCATCATGTCATGTGGTCTGCTAAGAGCTCTTGTACAGCCCGATACACGTGTTTCGTCCTTACAGACTCGTCAGTCGGGTAGAACCCGTCGTCTTTCAATCTTTTTATTAGTAGTCAGTTCTCTCGTGAACCCCATTTCCAATACAGAGATCCCTTATCAGACCACATGACATAACGGCTCAAATCAAATAAAAGGATCTATTGAAATTTGAGCGCTCGGTCTTAGTAAAACACTCGAAATAAAGGCACTATATGACAATCGAGTGCACAACACTTTGTGTTAGGTGAAAACATATCACTTTTTACACTCAATAGCGCACTATAAAACCCTCTATGGAAAAACAGCTGCCAAAATTAATACTAAATGAACCGTCAGTGGTTCTGAGGAGAAAATCCTACACATCCTAACTAAGCAAAAGACTGGAGCTGAGTGTGAAACGTAATTTCATTTTCCCTGCGACAGGGCATCAAGAAGGCCTTTTTGGAAAACAGGTGAGCTGTGATAATCTTAACATTTATCTATCAAGCAGTTGTTTAAAAGTTCAAAAAAGATTTTGTAGAGCAAATAAGGCACTTTGAATTTCTGTTTTCCATCAAGGATGCACATCGTCCCGAATGAGTTATGATGCTGTTACTGTTCGACCACTTCCAGATACTTATTTTCAACTTTTTACTTTCTTTATTTTTGTGATCCTACACTTTTTCTCTTTACAACGAAAGTTTGGTTATGAAATATGTAGTTCAGACCATGAGAGTTCCTGAGATTGACGTATGATTGGAAGGGATAGCAGCTACAGTTTTCCCACACATTTATTTTGACCTCCCGGCATCATTGCAGTGCAAATCCCCCCCACGTATTGCCGGCGGTAATGCAGCCGCTTTCCATCTTGTTGACTGCAAAAAACTATAAGTTCTAGATAGGCACTCTCTTTTATAACTATAGAAAACTGGGGAAGCCAAAAAACAGTTTTTAAAACGCTGATTTTCTTTCATTCTTCAAGCCCTTTAAGCCACGACCTAGCAAATTTAATAGTAAAGCGTTCCCAGAAAAAGAAAGAAAAACTTTTATGAAAAATTTGTCATAAAGGTACCAAAATATAGTGCTACTATGGTGGTTCACCTCATATTCAAGGACAGTTCTTACAATGCCTTTAGTAATGTCATTCAACTTTATAATATTGGTGAAGTCGTTTTGCTTTTTTTAAGGATGTTATGTTTCTACTTGGAATTATCTGAACGATCTAATAGTGAAGACTCACGTCAGCCATGTCCCCTGCACGAATAATCTTCTGGCATGTCAGTGGTTCGTGACTGATAATGCTAAATTGATCCAAAATAGACAAAATGAGAGGATCGGTATAAGTGCACTACGACCATGGTTTTCAAGAACGGCAAAGACTTGAACAGTGAATTTCTCTCAATTTTGAAAGATTTCTCTAGAAATGCTATCATCCAAATCATCTGAAACGATATAGGTCACGGATGCATGAGGAAGCTGACGTGTTGTTTAAAATTGTGGTTCGGCTGGACGTCTTTTGCAAATTCATGCGAACAAAAATGATGATAATTAAAGGTTTCAAACTCACTGTTTGCATTATAAGGCGTGAAACAATTGCCTGAGAGGCTTCCTTGTTGACTGCAACACCGGCAAACAGAGATCTTTCCGTTTTTCAGGGAAAACCATGGGAGCAGGCACAGTCGTAATACCGGTGACAGTGAAACTCCTAGTACTCACTGCAGCAAATTTTCGTAGCTTTTGTTGTCAAAAATTGAAAATTGAATTCAAATTCTTTGTGACTTTTTAAGCTTTTCAAGATAAAATTCATATTCTCTTACCGAAAGTCTCGTGCGGTGACAGGCTTCAAGAGCTGATAAAGTCACAAATTTATTCTAATCAAGGTTTAAAAGCGTTCATCTCAGACTGGAAAAATAAATAGCAACAGCGTCATAACATTTTTTATTTATTACTTTGCTCAACGGACATCATTCTACATCTTGAACCTTCAAAATTGTAACCAGCAGCAAGATCACATCGGGATCTGTGGGAAGTCCCGCTTTTTTACAGAAATCTTTATTTTTTTTCCCAGAAATCTGAGCAAATACTTAAATTTCACTAAAAACAAATTTCCCTTTTTCCAGATGAATTGCAGGCAGCAACAGGATTTGACTTTCAGCAAATAGAGTGAGTGACATCGACATATCTTTTTGATTATTATGATAGATCTAGAGGCTCTTAATCTGCTTAGTTCAAAGCGAAATCATTCGAAGAAAATTTTGTAATGTATTCTGCTTCAAATGCACACTGAACCGGCTAGTGAGATGGAATGGAAGCAGATTTTTTGATGAGAACGGGACATGTGGAATACCAATCGAATAGAATTCATTTCAGTGATGCACCAATTCCCACAGTGAAGAGTCACAGTTAGGTTCCCGCTTCCTCATTTTTGATGCAAATAGATGAAATTTCTACTTTTCTTGAAAATAAAATAATAGCAGTAAAAATCAGGGCCCGAAATTATCAAAGCGCTCTTAAGAGAAATCTGGAGGAGTAGATATTGACGAAAACACACAGAACATTTGTTGCGAAACGCTTTTTGCAATAGGTTTGCAATAGGTTTTTTAAGAAAAAAATCGCTTTTGTCAAGCTTTTATCTTCATATGATTCTTTGAAATTATTTATGTTTACGAAATTCACTCTGTTGACGAGGAGGAAATATCCAAAATAAGGATTTCTTGTAGAATTTCAATGAGGGATTCAGAGAGAAGCAGGGAGTAAGATGTCACCAAAGTTCCACCTACATGACTACACTAAAGCATCCCATGTCGGAATTGATCTCAAAAGGAGGGACTGTATAAAGGCATGTTATCTTCTCGTAGGGAATAAGGATTCTACATTTCATTGAAATTGATTATATCGAATTACTAAAAATGCAATAAACGTTGTCAAGAGAGAAATTAATTAGGCGCGGGCAGAGGCTTGTTTGCTCACCTCCACAAATTTTTAGAGTTTCTTATCAAGCTGAAGGTTTATGGAACGCCCTCAGTTCTCGTAATTTTCCCACGACGTATAAATTAAGCTAATTTTATCGCACATTTCGTGAATTGAAGACCCTTCTTACCTGTGTAACGGCTGCAGCTCTTCAGTGGTAGTTTTTTTCAGGCAAGCGACCGAATTGATTTATTCAGTATCCTGAGTTAGTTACATAATCCTAGAATTTTTACCGAATCAGACTTTGAAGCAAATACCGCTACGTTTCATAACGAAGTTCATCCAGTGCGATTCGAAAAATTCTGCCAATGGATGACGTAGCAGTCGTTTAATCAAAAAAAGATGCTGTGCAGAATGCGTTAGAATGGAGTTTGAATTTCAAAAAAGCTCTTTACTGACGGCTACATTTTCGAAAAAACGTAGTGTTTTGAAAAGCATTGCTTTCACTATAGGAGGTTCATTCCAATAGTTAGCGTTGTGGGCATGAACCAGAAAATCCACTCAGTTTCAAAATGTCAGCAAGAATATCCAACTTGAAAAGTACTACAATATTTTTTCCTCATCGACTGAGAAATCACAGGCACCGAGCTGTAACAGTTTCACGTCGCTCTAATTGAATTGCTGTGTAATGAACGGTCTCACTGCACTACTCTCCGTTCTCTTTCAACCCGATACTGTGGTGATTCAGCTAATTTCAAGCACTAATTTCTCGCAACTATTTCTGTAAACATCCTATGTGCACGAATATTTTCGTATTTAATCCTCTGCATAATCATCACCTGCATCAGGCGTCGTCAGGTTGATGGACGAATGTCTTGAGCGGGGTACCAATAAATCTTCCATTTTTCTTCAACACGTAAAATGGACAATCCGGTGCGTTCGCTCAGATTTCGGATTACTTGATCATCTCCTTAAGGTTTCTTATGAGGAAGCAAGAGCAAATGAGACGTTTCCCTGTGATATGCTTGTTGGGAAGCTCCTGTCGTTAATCGGTCATTGTAAAAAAAAAGTCACGAGTGTGGCACACTTCTTTCGATGACCCGACGTTTAGATCAAAGTGACCTTCAGCCAGTCTTTGACTTTCAGTTGCTGACATATGTCAACTCTTCAGATCCTTTCTCTGATTTGCGATATCTAGAATAATTACAGCATCGACCTTGAGACTTGGCTTCCAATAATGACAAGTGGTTTTTCATGATGTCAACGAGGAGATCATTCACCTGTCAGTGAGATCTCTGGTGCATGTAATGAAGCATTAATGATGGCTGTTTGGAAGAGGTAAACAAAGATTCAAAAGTTTTCTTTTTTCTTCGATACATCACCGATGTTTTGAAGCGCTCCTCAAATCGCTCGTTTCCTATTGCTGAACCTTAGGTCTAGGTCATCATGTTGAGATACCTGATCTACATGGGTGTAATTGGAGCACTCAAAGGTATTCATTTCTCAAAATTTAAATAAGCATTCTTACGCAGTCCTCTTTACCAACACTGTTTTTAAGATCTAATCAGAAAACATTCTCCCCAAGGCTGCTAAATTCGGTCAGCATCGTTCAGCTTAACTGATGCTTGGTATTACGAGAACATTACTTCAGCAAAGTTACGATGTAATTTTTTGGCATCGCTTCTCAAACTAGTGCTGACATAATGTTCAAAATTATTTATTTATTTATTTATAACATCCGTCATCACAATTGTTATTGCAAGGATCCCAGTACTTCTAGCAATCGATTCGTTCTTTCTCTTCTTCTAGAATGACGTAGAATACTGATCGAGATACTCCTTGCAATCTCGAAGGCTGCCTGGGTGTGGCGTTCTATAAGGCGTTGCTGCTGACTGCAGGGGAGAGTTGAAGAGGGGATGTGGCTCGGCTCCCACGCGCACCGCCACGAGCAACATAACCACTCAGCCGATGTGCCTCTCAACGTTCTCAGTGTCTTCAAGTCATTGTTGGAGGCAGTTGCGACATTCTGGCCTCTCGAATTCCATTGAAATGATATTATTGATGATTGATTTATCGGAATTGTTGGGGAAGTAAAGTATTTGAAGTCTTTTTGTAGCAGAGTCATACGTTTTATATGGAGCTTTTTTGAAGCAAAGAAACAATTCCTAATTGAATAACGGAAATCGCACTAACATAAGACATGTCGAGCATCGATCGAAAATTGCAAACCCCCATTGTCGCCTCACCTAGCGGCCCTGGATTTTAACAGTGACCACTTGGTCGCGCATGCGAATTCAGTCCTATCTTACCTGCTGGACCCCAAAAAATCGGTTGTTCCAGAAAATAAGTAAAGCGTTAGAGTTGTTGAGGTTGAAGCTTACACTATCGAATGACTAGTACTAGTTTAGAAACAGAGCTCTATTCGGCGAGAAATATGCCCGTGTGGAACACACTCTTGTTTTCGTGTATGCGAATAGTCAGAATTTGAGCTTTCGAATGATTACTAACACTCTTCATGAAAACCTCTTATTGAGCGTAACTGATGGGCTTAGAAATCTGCTACCAAACGGGAAAGAACATTTGTGGCAAGATAATCGTCATGCCGAACTTTTATCACGTCGATAGTGATACTGTCATGGAACGACAATACCTTACTCTGTTTGCTTTATAAAGCTCATGGAGAGGAACGATATTTTCTCTAATCATATGTTATAATCATTCTTGTACGTCAGCGTTTCGATGAGTGTGGCTTACACTTAAATTCCTTGCTTGTGACTTATAGCAGGAACGCAAGTCTACTTCTAGAAAGGTCACTTACATCTTAAATAATTCCTTATGGCAATCTGAGACTACAAGATAGTATTCGTAGACTAGAACCCAATTATTGAGTTTCATACGCAGAGTTCACTTCACCTCGCTCATATCATAGGATCCACCAATCTCTGCAAAAAATACTGACTTAATAAATCATCAAAACAGTGCGCTATAAGACAAGTGCTCCTGGGCACTTATCTCAAAATGAACGAGAGGTTATAGAGTGAAAATTACAGCGTACCTTCAAAGTGAATTGCGATAAATCATTTCACCGAACGCACACTTAATGATGATTCTCAGCGTCCCAGCACCTCTTAAGGACAATGCATAAACCTAGTACCGTCAATTGTTTTTTATTCCGTTCGTTTTGACTGGTTTCTTAAGACCGCGCTCAAACTTTGATATGCCCTGATAATCATTTTTGAGCCACGCATATGATCAGTTACGTGATTTGCTAAAACGAAAAACGCTGTGCAACTGAAGAGGTTGCAAGGCCAAAACACGTGTATTGCACTGAATAACGGCCTCTCACAGACCACATGCGTAGCTCAAAAATGATTACCAGGAGTGTTTATCCATAAATGGACTGCACGCATACAAATTTTAGTATTTTATTTCCTTATATCCGAGCGATTTATTTAGGTGGTGTCTACGAAATCATAAAAGCTTTTTCGAAATGCTTATGAATCATTGATTGCTCAGGACGCCTTTCTTGATCTACATGTACATTTTTGCTTTCAGTTGGCTGCAGTAATATCTATCTGTGAAGAGCGATTTCGACTTGACCTCGGCATGGATAATCAATGAGTTCATGAACTATCAACCTATGGAGAAGATTAGTGATAAGTGATGCACTGGTACGATGCCCTTTTTTCCCTCAACATTCAACATTGTCTTGCATTCAATCATCTGAACGTTAGGGTTGCCTTATCATGGATAGAATCATCTCTAGCAATAATTCAGGGCTTTCATAAAAAAGATTAAATCTACAAGCAGTATTCGAGCCAACACGTGAGATGTTCGAAGATCTTTGTGGAGAATGAGTGCGAGGAAGAGAATCGTTTTGCAAAAAGTTCTATGATTCGCGGAGTGAATTACTGTAACCTCTCGTGTGGACAATGGAGAGCTTACTCAACTAACACGACTTGGTATTAAGTTTTGATCGAGAGCTCTCTCTTTTTCAGAGTAGAATTGATGCGAGTCGATAATCCACATGTAGCAGTCCATGCAATGAGTGGTTTTGCTGTCTTGTCGAGTTGAATATTATAAAGTGTAATGAAACGAAAACTCAACCCCTTCAGTTGATCATGGAGAAGGTATACTGGCTTCCATTTTTACATACACCTACCATTCTATGACAAGCATTGACTTTGAAAATATCGTCGAGGACTGTTATATTCTGGTCATAATAATTCAAAAGCATGTACAATGTAGAGGACTCCCTACCGTTGCTTGTCGATTGAAAAAAAATCTGTAAAATGGTATTGCTTCGTATTTGATTTGAACACCTAGAAGCTCCAGAATGGCTGAAATTAGGTTTAGGTAGGTTTGTGCTGCTCCTTTGATTTTAGAGATCTTCAAAGACAAGAAACATACCTATTTTTTCGTTAGTGTACAATTCCATAGGAAGTGTTCTCAACCAAATTATGTGTAACTGATCAAGACATATTAGCTAACGGAGGCCGGCAAAATTTCAATCCATTTCGAAAATGTTAAAGAGCATTTTTTGATTTGAAGGGTATAGAACTTTGATTTGTATGCTTTTCTAATAACAAATCGAAGGCAGCGTCAATTTTTATGAAACCTAGATAGAGCTGAATAAGTCCTTTTCCGTGTTATAACACTTTTTTGCTGTAACTTTTTGCTTGCGTCCTCGCTTGCTTCATTGAATTGCTAAATCAACAAACAATATTGCCACAGAGTGCTCCTTGAACTTTCAATACGAGACTGCACGGGTAAGAGAATAAAAACGAAAAGTTGGTGACATTGAATACAAAAGCAAATATGATTGAAGTTGGATGGAAATTGATAAGATAACATAAGATGTCCAATAACAGTTCAAAATATTACCTTCTGTCCAAATCTTGTTTTTCCTCAAATAATATGGGATTCTAGGAGGAAATCAGAATTGCTCTATTACGAATAGCTCTATTGCAGTATTCCTCTATCATATTTGACCAGTTCTAGCGATGAGATTTTCTTTGTCAAATAGAAAATTTGAATTTTCGTTAGAAACTACCACCTTGCCATCTTAGCACATGAGGTTCGCCGCGCGATCGCTTCGCGTGTCGCGCAAGATTCCAGCGTAATGGTTATGAAGTTCATAAAAGCACTTGCAAATCAGAAATCAATGGTTTCTGACATATATTTTTTTGAGAGAAATCTAATATCGACTTGCGAGTCATGGAGAATCGCTTGATGCAAGGTGGGTTGAACCATAGCTTTGAATGCACGGAAAGATGTTTCTGCCATTTTTTTGACGTTTAACAATGCGTGATTAGCGTTGGCTCTGATAGATAATTTTTACATCCTATGAGGCGATAGTAGTGTTCGTTTTCAAGGTACTTCAGCGTGAGATGCGAGCGTAATCATACGGGATTGTTAGCTTTCTCGGCATAAGAGATAAATTTCCATAAACGGAGCATTTGTGGAATTAAACATATAAAAAGGTTGGAAAAGTGATATTGTTCTACTCGTTTGGAGATGCATTATTCTAACTAATATACCGCATTTACACTGAATTGCTGCTGTACACTGAAGACGGTAATAGAGTGATGGTTAGAGATGCCTCGCAACTCATACGTGCTTGCTAATCGCTTTTCTAGAAAATGAATATGATTTTGAGTATTTTGAGATTTAAGCTTTCAAATGATTACTAAAAGTTCAGTTGAAAGCTCTTGACGAGCAAAAGCAGGCCCTTCGAATATCTTTATACCGTAAGGGAAGGTACCTCAACTTGTACCTAATTTTAAAAAATCTTATCGTTCGCTAGTAGGCAACACTACGACTCTTGAGATCGTGGACGTTAAGGAGATGACGTTCAAAATGCTTTGGACAACTGAGGTTAGAAAAATTTCCTTACTTATCAACTCAAGAGCTTTCATGAGACCCGCAGTACTTCCACATTAAAACCCTTTTCCGACGTTGAAACGATGAAGACAGCTATTAGATAATTTCACCCTTCTTTGAATGAATTTATAGTCAGTGCTTCAGAGCACTGTCTGAGTGCACCCCATATGAGTTATTTCTCTTTGACCTTTTGCTATTCTCATCCTTGTAATGCTTCTCTAACTGGTTTCTTTATGACCTATTATAATGGGGCAATACTAGGCATTTTCTTGAATTAGAGAGAAATTCCTGCGGCAATTTTTTCATTCAAACTTCTTGATTACTTTGAAAAAAAGTTAAAAATTCTACGAAATCACTTTTCACACTTCAGTCTAGTTTATTGCATTACTGCGACCAATGGGCAATGATTGCCAGTTCAATATTGCTGTGATGCTACAGTAACACTTGTCAAATGAGAATATTTGTCATTAACATATCACAGTTCATTTTCAATTTCCTCCGACATTGCCAGATACCGAGAAGAAGTGCGATCCAAAAGGACTCAGCGCCAAGGCTTGAACAGCTTTATTCACAACACTTCGTCACATCGCTTCCCGACCAACTCGCCATGATTATATCTGTGGTCTACATAGATTCCATTTTTCAACGCAACTTTCATATGAAAGCAGATCGATTCAGATCGAAAGAGTTTCGGAAATTAACAAGCGCGTGTTGGGAACAATCGTTATTGTTTACTTTGTCGGGTGATGGAGTACATTTCTGTTTACTTCCCTGACTATCAGTGTGAATGCAAACTTTCGTCACCGTGTTGCCAACAATAATGCACCTCTGATCATCCTTTTTTGCGACTGCAAGAATTATTAGGTCTAGAGATGCTTTTTCTCCTACTATAGAGCGGAAAAAAATTTCTGAAAATGTAAAAACAATTCTATAAACCGAATTCTGTTGTTGAAGGAGTCTTCTTTGGTGCAGAGATTTTTCACTGGACTTTCAGTAATCGTTCGAAAGCTTAATAACCGAGAACTGAAAATTGCACTTTTGAATCAGAATGATTTTGCAACTCTGCAGCAAAGATAAAACTGCTTTCACACGCGACGCACTTGTATCGCACACACTTTTTGCTAGACAGAGCCTTTTCCTAACCTCGAGCTGGTCATTTGATTGCGTACATCCTAGCGATTCCAACATTTTGCTTATTTTTTGAAAAGGTCCTTATACCCGCGCTGCATTAGAAAAAATAAGACTGAGTCACAGTCGTCACACGTATCTTGCCGGCTAAGGTTTTCGGAGTGCCTATGATCGATCGCACAGTTTGATTACTTTGTGTGCAACAAAGTCACGACGTTAACCCGGCGCCGCCGCGACAGCGGCGAACGGTCCACTGTGGCGAGTGCTGAGCCATTGGGAAGAGCTACTGCTTTGATCCTTCTCCCCTCTCCCACAAAACTTCGCACAGTTTCCTCTGACTTTTTTTTTCATTCAATATGCAAAATATCTCTAAACCACACCATTTCTCATCATATCTCAGATTGTAACAACGTAATAAAAGCGATTAATTCATCCCATTTATTCAACAATCTGTTTCGCATCAAAAGTAGTTCGCCAACAATTGAGCGTTTCTTTTTCTAAAATAAATATTACGTGAACAAAAGTTCTTTCATTACTAATCGACACCGAAAAGTTTACTATGAAAGGTAACAGTAGGGAATTGAGTTAGACCTTCATCCCGATGGCCGATAGCACCAACCACTCGGTTCCATAGAGTGCTCGCCGCCGCTCACGGTGGTAGGGCGGGTTCAGCATCGTGATCTTGTCGTACCCAAAGTGTTAACGATCATGCTGAGCGATTTACATATGGGGCACAATTTTTTCTCATTGAACTCAGGATTGTTTCTGCGTCCAAAAAATCTGAATAAAACATATTGCTCTGATGCTAAGATTTCCTCTGCACGTTCATATGCTTTCCGTGCAAGGCCTTGGTGCTGCTTAGAAATTATAATATATTAGTGTGTTTTTATTTGCCAATATAAAATGACAGTGAAGCCCAAAACCACAGAATAGTAGAATAGAGTTTCTTCTACAATTACAATTAAAAAACTTAAAAATCTCGAGTGAATAAAGAGAATCCTGTGAGATAAGGTACCACATGGGTGAATACAATTTTATTTTTTTCTGCTGCAACGCTGCAACAAAGCCTCTCTAATAAACGAGTACACTTTCGAAGTCTTTGAGATTTACCTAACCAATGATTTCGTAATCAATCTAAGAAAGGAGCTTTTTACCTGGGACAATATGCACGATTTCAGGCGACGCTGAAACACAATCTTTACTTTAACATTTGATTGCTTCTATAGAACCCACTCAGAGCAATATATAATGTGATAAGATATTTTGATCTTTTTATGAAGTCTGTTAGGGCACTTAACCGTACAAGACACGTGTTTCGACACTACAGCCTCTCAGTAGCACGGTGTCTTTCTGTTTCAGCATTCCCTTGCAGGGGGATATAACCCTACATATTAAGATATCGACGGCCAATAACAACCATCAAATATTAGGTGATAAGCTATGAATAATAGAATCGTTCTATTGATCTCCTTTAGCGGTGGTATATATTATAACATACCCCGTGTATCCAGAAGACCTCCTTCTTTGAGAATCCCGTCCGTTAGTCGCGAGGGCACGTGGCGCGTTCTTAAGGTGGCTGATAGAGAAGTAAACGCGAACCAAAAGCGATCGTGTGCTTCCCAGAGACGCAGGTAGATTCAGGGATGAGCTCCCTGCTTCTGCAGCGCCAACATGACAAAACTCTATTCCTACGAGTCCAAGTCGGCCAAAAGTCTGCAATCAAGCGTCTGGGAAGTGCATGGGGAGGCTAAGAGTCGCTCCACAAATAGCGTCCTTCCGCTCCTCAGAGAGAGACTGGCAAGCTACTCGTGAGTACCCAGCCCCACGTTTAGAGCCTGGTAAGCTATACGTTGGTGTCAAAATGCCAAAACCAGTAACAATACGGAGCTCACTCCTATGACCCGAAGAGCTCTGGTAGCGGCAAGCGCCAAGTAGGACGAATGGAGAGAGGCTGCTGTGTACTCAGAGCCAAACTAGGCTACAAAACGAAACCGATTAGGTTGACGATCTGTGCCTTGCAATGTAAGAACCCTTTCCTCACGAATTCGCTGTAAAAGATGTACTGATTAAGCAGAGAAGTAAGGCATAACGCCATTGGCCTGGCTGAGAAGGCGCCATCCTTTTCACGCTGTTTATGACACCGGAAAAGAACTGTTCCTTAGAACATGCGATCGTGAGGTGTCGGCGGCGTTGGCGTCCTCGTCAATCGAATTTGACCGTGAGCATTGATTCGTTTTGAACAACCACAACCTGTGTCGGGAGATTACGGTTCAAACGATATGATTTGGATGCCGGCTTTGACCATCTTTGTTGCTTACGCACCAACATCAAGCTATGACGAAGACGAAGTCGAAGCGTCTCTATATGGACCTCGAAAATTCTTCAGAGATAGATTATACATTCTTCAAGGTCATGTCAGAGATTTTTAACGCAATAGTTGGATTCTTGATTTTCTTCTTTGAGCAGAACACGAGGTGTTACATTAAACTTTATTCGATAGCTGACGTTTCGGCAGTTCGCCTTCTTCAGAGCCTGGAAAGGTCAAAATGTTTGCAATACAATCAGTCAAACACCTCCATTACTTCTTTAGAGAAAATCACCAGACCTAGATTTCAATCGCATCAAGCAAAAATCAACACTTAACATACTCACCGCTTTTTATATGTGTTCCACTGGATGATCCAAGTGGAGATCACCGGCAAGAGAGACACATAGGCTCGTAATGCACCCTACCCATCAAAACAACAGTCTTATATACTGGCTCATATCACGAGTGTTTACAAGGCATTCCTCCCTGCGGTTTATGGTTGGATTGGTCGTATTAATCCAAAATGCTTCCAAGATCTTTCGCGCTGATGTTTTTTTGCTCCTGCGCAAGGATGGTGACTTCGATTTCAAAATCAACTCCGTCGTGCTTCTGTGCTCTATGCGTCCCTAGCGGGGTGTTTTGTCTATTAAGACGCTTGTCAGCTAGGTGTTCTTCTATGCGTGCATAGAGCGGCCTACCCGTTTCGCCAACATATTTATCACTACACGCTTTGCAAGAGATTAGGTAGACTGTACCTACGCTCATGCAATCACCGTCTCTGCCGTTAGGACATATTTTACAATCATTCATCATACAGAGACGGTCATATAAGCGGTTGCGAACTAGTTGGCGTTTTAGAGTATTCGGTGGTATTTCAATAATGGCCACCGATTGCTCTAAGCCCGCTCTTTTCAAACATCGTTTTATAGCTGTACTAACCTCATTTGAATAGAACGGGATGATAAACGGGACTTTCCTTTCAACTAAGTTTTCGTTCGGAGGCGCATTATTTCCTCTAAACCTAAGCCGAGGGGCTACGAATTCGTATCCATTAGAAGTGGCTATTTCCCGCGCCAGTTTCACGGATTCTACTCTCTGCTCCTCCCCGGTACATACATTGGCTGCTGTTCGAAACATGTTTTTTACTAGCGCCTTCTTCGTATGTGAGGGATGAGAAGAGAGATAGTGAACCAAGATATTCTTACTACTTGGCTTTCGGTACCACTTCGTTATGTAGCCGCTCTCAGTTAAGCTTATTTGCACGTTCAAGAATGGAAGCCAATCGTCTTTTGGTATCTCACGGGTGAATCTTATATACTCTGACTGTTCATTCAGCAATCTAAAACAATCATCCAGCTCCTCTTGAGTGGAACAGATAATCAAACAATCATCTATATACCTACAGTAGAGTAATGGCCGGAGATCCATCACTGGTGCTTCCACTTTAGACATAAAGGCAATGGCCAGGCTAGGTGCCAGTCGCTGTCCCATTGCCAGCCCTCTGGTTTGAGCATAATAATTCCCGGACCATCTGAAGATTGAGCAGTTCAAGCACTCTTTTAGTAGGATCATGAACTGCTCAATCGTCAAGCCATACATGTTTACAGCTCCCTGGTGTTGTATAAGAAGCTCATGTGTGGCTTGCAATGCGGAGTCATTCGACACGTTGGTATATAAAGCAGTGACGTCGAATGACTCCATTACGTACGCGTTGTTCGGGTTCGCGTTACGTAGACGATCCAGGAACATCTGAGTGTTTGTCAGATGGGCTGGAATGTGTCCTAGCAACTGGGATGTTATTAAAGTCAAGAACCATGCTATCCTATCCGTCGGTCCGCCTACACAACTGATGATAGGTCTAACTTTGAATATAGATGGATCGTTAGACATCAGATCATCAGTGGATACTAACTTATGTGTTTTTTATAAGCAAGTATAAGACAGGACATGTTGGTGACTGGATTTTTAATTGAGAAATGATAGATGGTCTTAAGCCTGCCGCTTTTGCCGTACGGACCCACTCACTGTTTAATTTGCGGTTTTGCCTTTTGAATTCCTTTACAGAAGATGATCGGTAAAGCGAGGCATCCTCGAGATGCTTGCTCGTTATTGCGATATCTAACTGTCGAGGAATCACAACAAATTCTCCACCCTTATCACTAACTGATAGCCTTATCCTACCTTCGCTTATCAACTCTCGAACCTCTTTCATGCCACGTTTTTGTAGTTCGGTGAGGTTCGATTGATATCTTCTCCTGCTATAGTGAGTGAGGGTTCTAAAAGTTTCGTCCGCAAATTTCCGGAATTTTCTATCTACCTCCTCGTTGGGGTCTTGTTGTCTATAGAACGGCTGAGGAAATGGTGGTATTAGTGCCTCTACTTGCTGTTCATTCCTATTAGTCTCTTCAACTCTGGCCTTTTTACGGAGTTGATCTTGCAAATCATGTAAACCACATGCAACCTTGCGCAAGGACACCTTAGAAATGGGTTGAGATGGTGAAAAGCTTGGACCCAGTTCTAATAGCGAGCGCGCACCGTCAGGGAGAGTTATGCCTCCTAGCACTGTGACCCTTGAATTTCTTGATGCATTACTTGCCCTAATGTGACTCGCTTGATCTTCATTAGCGGTATCCGTATGCCTTCTCAAAGTCATGTTATGCGATCTACTCAAAAGATCATCGAATTTTCTCCGCAAAGTAACTTTAGTATTTGACCTAATGGAATCGCAAATCAATTTTGACCCACCAATAATTCTCCTCCAAAGGTTGCCTTCCAAATACTGATCACAATAATATTCCTTCGCCGCACACTTCTTCAGCATAGCGTACAGATTGTCTTGCTGCTTCGTAGACAGGCGCGGAGCACTTTCATTTCGATATCCAGTATTCGATGGCTGTCCTCTGGTACACCACATATCGCGTGAAGTCGTTTTTCGTTTTATGAAGTTCGGAACGATTCAATGTTGTATGCAGCGTCGGAGAAACTTCAAACATTGTCGAGCTAAGACAATTTTCTGCCTTAGTGATAATGTTTCCTTTTGTCAGTCGGAAGAATCTTGCTGGTACTTCTTCTAACAACTCCCAAGACCGACTGTCTATTAACCTCGGCATGCTTCAGTATGATTCTTGATTTTCTTCTTTGAGCAGAACACGAGGTGTTACATTAAACTTTATTCGATAGCTGACGTTTCGGCAGTTCGCCTTCTTCAGAGCCTGGAAAGGTCAAAATGTTTGCAATACAATCAGTCAAACACCTCCATTACTTCTTTAGAGAAAATCACCAGACCTAGATTTCAATGGCATCAAGCAAAAATCAACACTCAACATACTCACCGCTTTTTATATGTGTTCCACTGGATGATCCAAGTGGAGATCACCGGCAAGAGAGACACATAGGCTCGTAATGCACCCTACCCATCAAAACAACAGTCTTATATACTGGCTCATATCACGAGTGTTTACAAGGCATTCCTCCCTGCGGTTTATGGTTGGATTGGTCGTATTAATCCAAAATGCTTCCAAGATCTTTCGCGCTGATGTTTTTTGCTCCTGCGCAAGGATGGTGACTTCGATCTCGAAATCAACTCCGTCGTGATTCTGTTCTTTGTGGTCCCTAGCGGGGTGTTCCGCCTCAAGAGTTCTTTGATTCAAGCAGCCAAAGGAGTGGTACTTCGATCAGATGCAGCTATAAAACGATGTTTGAAAAGAGCGGGCTTAGAGCAATCGGTGGCCATTATTGAAATACCACCGAATACTCTAAAACGCCAACTAGTTCGCAACCGCTTATATGACCGTCTCTGTATGATGACATGATTGTAAAAATATGTCCTGAACGGCAGAGACGGTGATTGCATGAGCGTAGGTACAGTCTACCTAATCTCTTGCAAAGCGTGTAGTGATAAATATGTAGGCGAAACGGGTAGGCCGCTCTATGCACGCATAGAAGAACACCTAGCTGACAAGCGTCTTAATAGACAAAACACCCCGCTAGGGACGCATAGAGCACAGAAGCACGACGGAGTTGATTTTGAAATCGAAGTCACCATCCTTGCGCAGGAGCAAAAAACATCAGCGCGAAAGATCTTGGAAGCATTTTGGATTAATACGACCAATCCAACCATAAACCGCAGGGAGGAATGCCTTGTAAACACTCGTGATATGAGCCAGTATATAAGACTGTTGTTTTGATGGGTAGGGTGCATTACGAGCCTATGTGTCTCTCTTGCCGGTGATCTCCACTTGGATCATCCAGTGGAACACATATAAAAAGCGGTGAGTATGTTAAGTGTTGATTTTTGCTTGATGCGATTGAAATCTAGGTCTGGTGATTTTTTCTAAAGAAGTAATGGAGGTGTTTGACTGATTGTATTGCAAACATTTTGACCTTTCCAGGCTCTGAAGAAGGCGAACTGCCGAAACGTCAGCTATCGAATAAAGTTTAATGTAACACCTCGTGTTCTGCTCAAAGAAGAAAATCAAGAATCCAACTATTGCGTTAAATTCTCTGACAGTGACCTTGAAGAATGTATAATCTTCTCTGAAGAATTTTTCGAGGTCCATATAGGAACGCTTCGACTTCGTCTTCGTCATAGCTTGATGTTGGTGCGTAAGCACAAAGATGGTCAAAGCCGGCATCAAATCATATCGTTTGAAACCGTAATCTCCCGACACAGGTTGTTGGTTGTTCAAAACGAATCAATGCTCACGGTCAAATTCGATTTGACGAGGACGCCAACGCCGCCGACACCTCTACGATCGCATGTTCCTAAGGAACAGTTCTTTTCCGGTGTCATAAACAGCGTGAAAAGGATGGCGCCTTCTCAGCCAGGCCCAATGGCGTTATGCCTTATTCTTCTTGCTTTAATCAGTACATCTTTTACAGCGAATTCGTGAGAAAGGGTTCTTACATTGCAGGCACAGATCGTCAACCTAATCGGTTTGCGTTTTGTAGCCTAGTTTTGGCTCTGAGTACACAGCAGCCTCTCTCCATTCGTCCTACTTTGGCGCTGCCGTACCAGAGCTCTTTCGGGTCATAGGAGTGAGCTCCCGTATTTGTTACTGGTTTCTGGCATTTTGACACCCAACGTATAGCTTACCAGGCTCTAAACGTGGGCTGGGTACTCTCGAGTAGCTTGCCAGTCTCTCTCTGAGGAGCGGAAGGAGCTATTTGTTGGAAGCGACTCTTAGCCTCCCCCATGCACTTTCCCAGACGCTTGATTGCAGACTTTTGGCCGACTTGACTCGTAGGAATAGAGTTTTGTCATGTTGGCGCTGCAGAAGCAGGGAGCTCATCCCCTGAATCTACCTGCGTCTCTGGGAAGCCACACGATCGCTTTTGGTTCGCGTTTACTTCTCTATCAGCCACCTAAGAACGCGCCACGTGCCCTCGCGACTAACCGGACGGGATTTCTCAAAGAAGGAGGTCTCTGGATCACGGGGTATATTATAATATAATACCACCGCTAAAGGAGATCAAATAGAACGATTCTATTTATTCATAGCTTTATCACCTAATATTTGATGGTTTGTTATTTGGCGTCGATATCTTAATATGTAGGGTTATATCCCCCTGCAAGGGAATGCTGAACAGAAAGACACCGTGCTACTGATGAGGCTGTAGTGTCGAAACACGTGTCTTGTACTGTTTAAGTGCCCTAACAGACTTCATAAAAAGATCAAAATATCTTATCACATTATATATTGCTCTGAGTGGGGTCTATAGAAGCAATCAAATGTTAAAGTAAAGATTGTGTTTCAGCGTCGCCTGAAATCGTGCATATTTGTCCCAGGTAAAAGCTCCTTTCTTAGATTATTACGAATCATTGGTTAGGTAAATCTCAAAGACTTCGAAAGTGTACTCGTTTTATTAGAGAGCTTTGTTGCAGCGTTGCAGCAGAAAAAAATAAAATTGTTTTCACCCATGTGGTACCTTATCTCACGGATTCTCTTTATTCACTCGAGATTTTTAAGTTTTTTAATTGTAATTGTAGAAGAAACTTTATTCTACTATTCTGTGGTTTTGGGCTTTCACTGTCATTTTATATTGGCAAATAAACACACTAATAATTATAATTCTAAGCAGCCCAAGGCCTTGCACGGAAAGCATATGAACGTGCAGAGGAAATCTTAGCATCAGAGCAATATGTTTTATTCAGATTTTTTGGGACGCAGAAACAATCCTGAGTTCAATGAGAAAAATTGTGCCCCATATGTAAATCGCTCCAGCATGATCGTTAACACTTTGGGTACGACAAGATCACGATGCTGACCCCGCCCTACCACCGTGAGCGGCGGCGAGCACTCTATGGAACCGAGTGGTTGGTGCTATCGGCCATCGGGATGAAGGTCTAACTCAATTCCCTACTGTTACCTTTCATAGTAAACTTTTCGGTGTCGATTAGTAATGAAAGAACTTTTGTTCACGTAATATTTATTTTAGAAAAAGAAACGCTCAATTGTTGGCGAACTACTTTTTGATGCGAAACAGATTGTTGAATAAATGGGATGAATTAATCGCTTTTATTACGTTGTTACAATCTGAGATATGATGAGAAATGGTGTGTTAGAGATATTTTGCATATTGAATGAAAAAAAAAGTCAGAGAAACTGTGCGAAGTTTTGTGGGAGAGGGGAGAAGGATCAAAGCAGTAGCTCTTCCCAATGCTCAGCACTCGCCACAGTGGACCGTTCGCCGCTGTCGCGGCGGCGCCGGGTTAACGTCGTGACTTTGTTGCACACAAAGTATCAAACTGTGCGATCGATCATAGGCACTCGAAAACCTTAGCCGGCAAGATACGTGTGACGACTGTGACTCAGTCTTATTTTTTCTAATGCAGCGCGGTATAAGGACCTTTTCAAAAAATAAGCAAAATGTTGGAATCGCTAGATGTACGCAATCAATGACCAGCTCGAGGTTAGGAAAAGCTCTGTCTAGCAAAAAGTGTGTGCGATAAAGTGCGTCGCGTGTGAAAGCAGTTTTATCTTTGCTGCAGAGTTGCAAAATCATTCTGATTCAAAAGTGCAATTTTCAGTTTCTCCGGTTATTAAGCTTTCGAACGATTACTGAAAGTCCAGTGAAAAATCTCTGCACCAAAGAAGACTCCTTCAACAACAGAATTCGGTTTATAGAATTGTTTTTACATTTCAGAAATTTTTTTCCGCTATAGTAGGAGAAAAGCATCTCTAGACCTAATAATTTCTTGCAGTCGCAAAAAAGGATGATCAGAGGTGCATATTGTTGGCAACACGGTGACGAAAGTTTGCATTCACACTGATAGTCCAGGGAAGTAAACAGAAATGTACTCCATCACCCGACAAGTAACAATAACGATTGTTCCAACACGCGCTTGTTAATTTCCGAAACTCTTTCGATCTGAATCGATCTGCTTTCATATGAAGTTGCGTTGAAAAATGGAATCTATGTAGACCACAGATATAATCATGGCGAGTTTGGTCGGAAGCGATGTGACGAAGTGTTGTGAATAAAGCTGTTCAAGCCTTGGCGCTGAGTCCTTTTGGATCGCACTTCTTCTCGGTATCTGGCAATGTCGGAGGAAATTGAAAATGAACTGTGATATGTTAATGACAAATATTCTCATTTGACAAGTGTTACTGTAGCATCACAGCAATATTGAACTGGCAATCATTGCCCATTGGTCGCAGTAATGCAATAAACTAGACTGAAGTGTGAAAAGTGATTTCGTAGAATTTTAACTTTTTTTTCAAAGTATCAAGAAGTTTGAATGAAAAAATTGCCGCAGGAATTTCTCTCTAATTCAAGAAAATGCCTAGTATTGCCCCATTATAATAGGTCATAAAGAAACCAGTTAGAGAAGCATTACAAGGATGAGAATAGCAAAAGGTCAAAGAGAAATAACTCATATGGGGTGCACTCAGACAGTGCTCTGAAGCACTGACTATAAATTCATTCAAAGAAGGGTGAAATTATCTAATAGCTGTCTTCATCGTTTCAACGTCGGGAAAAGGGTTTTAATGTGGAAGTACTGCGGGTCTCATGAAAGCTCTTGAGTTGATAAGTAAGGAAATTTTTCTAACCTCAGTTGTCCAAAGCATTTTGAACGTCATCTCCTTAACGTCCACGATCTCAAGAGTCGTAGTGTTGCCTACTAGCGAACGATAAGATTTTTTAAAATTAGGTACAAGTTGAGGTACCTTCCCTTACGGTATAAAGATATTCGAAGGGCCTGCTTTTTGCTCGTCAAGAGCTTTCAACTGAACTTTTAGTAATCATTTGAAAGCTTAAATCTCAAAATACTCAAAATCATATTCATTTTCTAGAAAAGCGATTAGCAAGCACGTATGAGTTTGCGAGGCATCTCTAACCATCACTCTATTACCCGTCTTCAGTGTACAGCAGCAATTCAGTGTAAATGCGGTATATTAGTTAGAATAATGCATCTCCAAACGAGTAAAACAATATCACTTTTCCAACCTTTTTATATGTTTAATTCCACAAATGCTCCGTTTATGGAAATTTATCTCTTATTGCCGAGAAAGCTAACAATCCCGTATGATTACGCTTCGCATCTCATCGCTGAAGTACCTTGAAAACGAACACTACTATCGCCTCATAGGATGGTAAAAATTATCTATCAGAGCCAACGCTAATCACGCACTGTTAAACGTCAAAAAATGGCAGAAACATCTTTCCGTGCATTCAAAGCTATGGTTCAACCCACCTTGCATCAAGCGATTCTCCATGACTCGCAAGTCGATATTAGATTTCTCTCAAAAAAATATATGTCAGAAACCATTGATTTCTGATTTGCAAGTGCTTTTATGAACTTCATAACCATTACGCTGGAATCTTGCGCGACACGCGAAGCGATTCGCGCGGCGAACCTCATGTGCTAAGATGGCAAGGTGGTAGTTTTCTACCGAAATTCAAATTTTCTATTTGACAAAAGAAAATCTCATCGCTAGAACTGGTCAAATATGATAGAGAATACTGCAATAGAGCTATTCGTAATAGAGCAATTCTGATTTCCTCCTAGAATCCCATATTTTTGAGGAAAAACAAGATTTGGACAGAAGGTAATATTTTGAACTGTTATTGGACCATCTTTATGTTATCTTATCAATTTCCATCCAACTTCAATCATATTTGCTTTTTGTATTCAATGTCACCAACTTTTCGTTTTTATTCTCTTACCCACATAAAGCATATCAGCTCGTGGAAGATTTTCCATAGTATCAGAATCATTACGTCTTATCTAAAGTTTCTGTCGATGCGGTGAAAAAAATCCGAATAAGATGACAATAGTTTCCGTCAATCTAACACATAGTGCGATAGATTACTACTGAGGTACATGGTAGATCAGGCGATTACCTCACTAACAGGTCGTTGCTGTGGTTTCCCTTCACATTTTACTCAGCTATAAACCTTTTACTTTCATAGACTGAAGGAGAAACAACTCGACGAGACTTTACGTGGCTCCAGCTGATCGCAGATAACAATTTCTGACTTTCAGTCTCATAGTATCAATGTAATCTCTATTTACGATTGGGTGAAGACGCTGTGAGAGAAGTACTGCAAGCAGTTAAGACCTTCTGGTTTCCTGAATGTCGTCAAGGTGATTATAGTAATCATAGTAATCAATGATCTTTTTATTCTCATCTATAGCATAATAATAATTATTCAAGCGCTGAGTTTACTTTCTGGAAATATCGATAGCAGGGTAAATGAGATCGATTTCGCATTCTCGACGACCTTGTTTACCAACCCTACCAACTCACGGAGCGGGGGAAGGAGAGAGGCGAAGAGACCGACTTCGTTGAATCATTGTTGTTCAATTAAGGATTTTCCACCATGTCGATAGAAACTTGAGATAAAAACGTAGATTCTGATATTTCGAAACAGCGGAGCAGTAGAATCAATAATGTAGTAACAGCAAACGTTCCCACTAAGCTAGGAACACGGGTTTCACTTCCGCCTGAGGTGAAGTATGCGTAGCACTCAGCATATTAGACATAAATCACTTTGACGACCACCGTTGATAGACAAACTGCGCCGGGCCGTCGCTTGTGCGACACTTGCTAACCGGGCATCTGCGTCTCTGTGCGGAAATATCGCTGTGCATGCGCTCTGCGGCAGCAAGTGACTTCATTCCACGTCGACGTCTCGGTAGGTGATTGAGACCAAGGAAAAATTGAGAGTGATTGCAAGCGCAGAGGAGAGTACATCCTCGGTATGAATAGCCATTTCCTAGGAAGTGTCACTATCACTATCACCATCACTATCACCATCACTATCAGTATCGTTATCACTTTCGCTACCACCGTCACTATCATTATCACCAGCACTAGCACCATCGCCATCACTACCACTATCATTATCACTACCATTGACATTGTCACTATCACTATCACTACCATCATTATAATTATCATCATTATCACTATTACCATTATCACTAATTATTATCACTACTATCACTACCACAATCTCCACTACCACTACGGTCACCATCACTATCATCTCTACCACTACTATCACTATCACTACCACTATCACTATGATCATTATCACTGTTATCATTATCACATTATCGTTATCACTAATCATTAACAAAATATCATCAATACCACTATCACCACTATTACTATCATCATTGTCACCATCATCATTATCACTATCGTCATTATCCTCTTCATCATTATCACTTTCACTATCTCTTTCGCTATAATCACCATTATTGTCATCACTACCACTATCCTAAATCAATATCATTAACATTATCACAATCATATTGGATGAAAGTGTGATTTATTTTGCCAGCTTCAAGTTCTGCTGTTGGTCACTGTAATTGTTTAGCACTGTGTAGGTGCCTTTATCAGACCTCTTAAAGAGCTTAAAACAGTGGAAATTTGTATCACTATTACTAATATAGTCGTTGGAGCACTCGTGGCGCAGTAATTAGAGGTGTTTCTACGTCGTACACGTGATTGATGGTTAACCATTCCATGCATATCTGGGTGGTCGGTAAATTTGTGCCATGCTGGTCTCAGGCTTGTCTGGGAGGATAAACAGCACTGACTCAGTTCAGCAGGAGGCCACCGCGAGTCATTGTAAAGGCCAGATATGCATTCAGTCACCTCAAACGAAGTTAAAAATTGAAGGTGAATGCATGGCACATCCCTCAGGGATTGATCAACGCCGAGAGCTTTATCCTCTATCCTTATCCTGTATCACAATCATTACCACTATCGCTAGCATAGTCATTATCACTATCATAATCATTATCATTATAATTGTCATTTAGCGATATAGTTATGTCGCTAAAACATAAGAAATGTAGATGAAATATGGAAGGTATAGATGTTCTCTGTACTAAGAATATCTCTGTCAAAACTTTTTCAATGATTTTCATCAGTATATAAATGAAGTGCTCTCTCAGAACCACCTGGATTGGTTTTTTTCGCATCATTATGCTGTTTTTTGTCTATTTCGATATTGTATATCATGGTTTTATAGGGCTTTGAAAAAGACGATTGTACCCGAAAAGCGTCTGACAGCACCACAATGATGCTTGATGTGCATTCACGGAATGTTGATGGAACTTAAGAGAAATATCATTCGAAATCATAGTATTTATACTGCTTTTTTCGAGGTTAGAGGTTTATAGAGGTTTAAACTCAGGTCAGATTATCGCGCGTATCTTCGTTTTTGTTGAAAAGCTGTAGGATTTTCCAGGTTTTCCATAGACTAGCATTGTAAAAAAAAAGTTTTTCTCTATTGCTCAATGAGCTGAGGTCTTCACTTTATATCCATGTAACTCACTATCATGTTCAAAATTACGCAGCCTAAGTTTGAGGGTGCGGAATGTAATCTTTTGCCCCCACTGCTCTGTGATAACTTTTAGATGAATAAAATTTAGCTTTTAAACGGTCAAAATGCATGTTATCAAATAGCTACTAAAGTTTCGTTCAAAGACTTTCTAAAAATCCTGCTGCTTCAGTGCCTTTTGTTGCAGATGCTACGAAACTCTATCCACAAATGGAGAAAACTTATCTTGATTAGCTGACGCGAGGTTGATAAAACAGTTGTAGAAATTCGGCTGACGTTTCGGGCGACCCGCCTTCTTCAGAGCCTGGACGTATATAGTATTAGTCTATTTGAATGATCGGATGGTCTTATTTATATGCTGCCTAGGTCACGTTAGAAGATCAAACGAAGAAAGGGCGCGAGATCTCGCGTGATGGTGACGCACTCGTCCTTCCGATTCATTTCGGGGTTTTGGGCGTTTATCCAAAATGCCTCAAGAGTTTTGCGCGTGGATGTTTTTTGATTCCTGCGCCAGGATTGTGACAGTCACATCAAAATCCTTATTGTTGTGTTTTTGTGCCCTATGTAAACCTAAAGGTTTGGTTTTATCTATTTTAGATTTACTGTCTAGATGTTCTTTTATGCGGA
Source organism: Parelaphostrongylus tenuis (assembly GCA_019055375.1). Lineage (NCBI taxonomy): Eukaryota > Metazoa > Nematoda > Chromadorea > Rhabditida > Metastrongylidae > Parelaphostrongylus > Parelaphostrongylus tenuis. The sequence goes on from JAHQIW010003724.1 coordinate 27,560, forward strand.
CGAAAAGTGGTCTTCCCGTTTCGCCTATATATTCTTCCCCGCATGTTTTACATGTTAGCAAATAAATTGTGCCTGATCTCATTCAATCTCCCTCTTTTCCGTTGGGGCAGATCATACAGTTGTTGGTGTTGCACAATCGATCATAGAGTCTATTGCGGATCAGCTGATGGCGTAGGGTGGGAGGTGGGGTTTCGATAATTACCACGGAATTTCCAAGACCGCATCTTTTCAGGCACCTTTTAACCGCGCTACTAATCTCGTTTGATATAAATGGTAATTTGAAGGGGACTCTATTCAGGTGCGGAGTATTGTTCTTTTGTGACCTAATTCCACTTTTTGAATATTCCCTAGTGGCAAATGTTTTGTAGCCGTTGGAAATGGCGATCTTTCGTGCCAAGTCTAATGATTCGTTCCTTTCCTCCTCTCCTGTGCACACACTTTTAGCTGTTCGAAACATGTTTTTAATTAGCGATTTTTTCATGTGTGAAGGATGAGAGGAGAGGTAATTGACCAAAATGTTCTTGTTACTTGGTTTTCGATACCACTTTGTACTATAGCCACTATCCAAAAGCTTTACTTGGGTATTTAGGAATGGAAGCCAGCCCCCGTTTGGACTTTCTCGCGTAAATCTGATGTGCTCTGACTGTCCGTTCAACACTTCAAAACATTTGTCCATTTCCTCTTGTGTGGAACAGACAATGAAACAGTCATCTATATATCGGCAGTAGAGCAATGGGCGGTGAACGAGAATTGGAGCTTTCACCTTATACATAAAAGCGATGGCAAGACTAGGTGCTAAGCGTTGACCCATGGCTAACCCCCTGAGTTGTGTAAAGTATTTTTCCCGACCACCGAAAGATTGAACAACTAAGACATTGTTTTAGGAGGGTCATTAGTTGTTGAATTGTGAAGCCATACATGTTTACTTTTTGTCCATTTTCAGTTAAAAGTTCGAAAATGGCTTGCACTGCAGAGTCATTTGATACGTTTGTATAGAGTGAGCTAACATCAAATGACTCCATTACGTGCGAGTTGTTAGGTTTCGCGCAACGTAGTGGTCAAGGAACATTTTTGTATTGGGTAGGTGGGTTGGTATGAATCTGAGCACCTGAGTAAAAATGAGGTTTAGAAACCACGTTATTCTATCCGTTGGTCCGCCTATACAACTGATGATGGGTCTAACCTTGTATGTTGATGGATCGGTTGACACTAGATCATCAATAGATGTAAGTTTATGTGTTTTTACGAGACGGTATAGGACCGGACAAATAGGATTATTGTTTTTGAGTCGAGAAATAACTGAAGTTTCCAAACCCGCTGCACTTGCCGTGTTGACCTATTCTTTGTTTAATTTTTTACATTGGAGTTTATATTCTTTCTCAGAGGATGGGCGATAGAGGGAGACATCCTGAAGATGTTTCTCCGTTATATCGACATCCAGCTGATTTGAAATTACTACAAATTCCCCACCTTTATCACTTACGAACAAACGGATAGTTTTTGATCTTACGAGCTCCCTGATTTGTGACAAACCTTGTTTTTGTTTGTGTGTCAGATTGGAGCTTATTTTTCTATGCCGAAAGTGGTTGAGTATTTGCAGAATTTCGTTTGAAAAAACGCGAAAAGTAGGGTCGAGTTCGCTGTTTGGTTTTTCTTCCTTGTAAAAAGCTTGTGGGAAGGGAATGGGTGGTAGTGTCCCTGGTTGTTTTTCATTACCTAACCCTTCTAATCTAGCCTTGTAGCGCAGTTGATTTTGAAGTTCTTGTAGACTGCATACGATCCTGTGCAGGGTTAATTTAGAAATGGGTTTGACTGGGTGCAAAACTTGGACCCAAATCTAATAATGAGCGCGCCTCATCCGGAAGCGTTACACCACCTAACACAGTAACTCTTGATCTCTCTAAAGCGCCTTGATTTTTCGTTTTATCGATGTTGATACGGAAATCGACTCTTTTACGTCTTGATTTTGATTGAAGGCAGTCAAACTTTCTTTTTAGATTATTTTTGGCATTGCGCCGGATATCATTACAAATAGCTATTGACTCGTTTACTATTCTCCCCCAAAGGCGTTTCTCCAGATACTGAGCACAATACCTAAAAAACCCCGAAATGAATCGGAAGGACGAGTGCGTCACCATCACGCGAGATCTCGCGCCCTTTCTTCGTTTGATCTTCTAACGTGACCTAGGCAGCATATAAATAAGACCATCCTATCATTCAAATAGACTAATACTATATACGTCCAGGCTCTGAAGAAGGCGGGTCGCCGAAACGTCAGCCGAATTTCTACAACTGTTTTTATCAACCTCGCGTCAGCTAATCAGATAAGTTTTCTCCATTTTCATATATCAATTGATTATGCCGAGGTTTATAGAAAGTCGAACTTTTGAATTGTTGCAATATGTACCAGCAAGATATTCTCGACTTGTCAGGACGTATTGTCATTAAGACAAAAAATTGTCTTAATGCGACAAAAGGTTTACTTTCTTCGCGCCGCCGCATGAGACACAAACTTATTCCTAATTTTATAAGATCTAGGAAGCTATATTTATGCGGTTTACCAAAGGACTCTTCAAAGATACTGAGCATTGAAACACAACTACTGCGCATCTCTTTAAGATGCGTCCAAAACGAAATGTTCTCCTACATAAACAAATGTATGTCAAAAGAACATTATTGTGCTCAGTATCTGGAGAAACGCCTTTGGGGGAGAATAGTAAACGAGTCAATAGCTATTTGTAATGATATCCGGCGCAATGCCAAAAATAATCTAAAAAGAAAGTTTGACTGCCTTCAATCAAAATCAAGACGTAAAAGAGTCGATTTCCGTATCAACATCGATAAAACGAAAAATCAAGGCGCTTTAGAGAGATCAAGAGTTACTGTGTTAGGTGGTGTAACGCTTCCGGATGAGGCGCGCTCATTATTAGATTTGGGTCCAAGTTTTGCACCCAGTCAACCCATTTCTAAATTAACCCTGCACAGGATCGTATGCAGTCTACAAGAACTTCAAAATCAACTGCGCTACAAGGCTAGATTAGAAGGGTTAGGTAATGAAAAACAACCAGGGACACTACCACCCATTCCCTTCCCACAAGCTTTTTACAAGGAAGAAAAACCAAACAGCGAACTCGACCCTACTTTTCGCGTTTTTTCAAACGAAATTCTGCAAATACTCAACCACTTTCGGCATAGAAAAATAAGCTCCAATCTGACACACAAACAAAAACAAGGTTTGTCACAAATCAGGGAGCTCGTAAGATCAAAAACTATCCGTTTGTTCGTAAGTGATAAAGGTGGGGAATTTGTAGTAATTTCAAATCAGCTGGATGTCGATATAACGGAGAAACATCTTCAGGATGTCTCCCTCTATCGCCCATCCTCTGAGAAAGAATATAAACTCCAATGTAAAAAATTAAACAAAGAATAGGTCAACACGGCAAGTGCAGCGGGTTTGAAACTTCAGTTATTTCTCGACTCAAAAACAATAATCCTATTTGTCCGGTCCTATACCGTCTCGTAAAAACACATAAACTTACATCTATTGATGATCTAGTGTCAACCGATCCATCAACATACAAGGTTAGACCCATCATCAGTTTGTATAGGCGGACCAACGGATAGAATAACGTGGTTTCTAAACCTCATTTTTACTCAGGTGCTCAGATTCATACCAACCCACCTACCCAATACAAAATGTTCCTTGACCACCTACGTTGCGCGAAACCTAACAACTCGCACGTAATGGAGTCATTTGATGTTAGCTCACTCTATACAAACGTATCAAATGACTCTGCAGTGCAAGCCATTTTCGAACTTTTAACTGAAAATGGACAAAAAGTAAACATGTATGGCTTCACATTCAACAACTAATGACCCTCCTAAAACAATGTCTTAGTTGTTCAATCTTTCGGTGGTCGGGAAAATACTTTACACAACTCAGGGGGTTAGCCATGGGTCAACGCTTAGCACCTAGTCTTGCCATCGCTTTTATGTATAAGGTGGAAAGCTCCAATTCTCGTTCACCGCCCATTGCTCTACTGCCGATATATAGATGACTGTTTCATTGTCTGTTCCACACAAGAGGAAATGGACAAATGTTTTGAAGTGTTGAACGGACAGTCAGAGCACATCAGATTTACGCGAGAAAGTCCAAACGGGGGCTGGCTTCCATTCCTAAATACCCAAGTAAAGCTTTTGGATAGTGGCTATAGTACAAAGTGGTATCGAAAACCAAGTACAAGAACATTTTGGTCAATTACCTCTCCTCTCATCCTTCACACATGAAAAAATCGCTAATTAAAAACATGTTTCGAACAGCTAAAAGTGTGTGCACAGGAGAGGAGGAAAGGAACGAATCATTAGACTTGGCACGAAAGATCGCCATTTCCAACGGCTACAAACATTTGCCACTAGGGAATATTCAAAAAGTGGAATTAGGTCACAAAAGAACAATACTCCGCACCTGAATAGAGTCCCCTTCAAATTACCATTTATATCAAACGAGATTAGTAGCGCGGTTAAAAGGTGCCTGAAAAGATGCGGTCTTGGAAATTCCGTGGTAATTATCGAAACCCCACCTCCCACCCTACGCCATCAGCTGATCCGCAATAGACTCTATGATCGATTGTGCAACACCAACAACTGTATGATCTGCCCCAACGGAAAAGAGGGAGATTGTATGAGATCAGGCACAATTTATTTGCTAACATGTAAAACATGCGGGGAAGAATATATAGGCGAAACGGGAAGACCACTTTTCGTCCGCATAAAAGAACATCTAGACAGTAAATCTAAAATAGATAAAACCAAACCTTTAGGTTTACATAGGGCACAAAAACACAACAATAAGGATTTTGATGTGACTGTCACAATCCTGGCGCAGGAATCAAAAACATCCACGCGCAAAACTCTTGAGGCATTTTGGATAAACGCCCAAAACCCCGAAATGAATCGGAAGGACGAGTGCGTCACCATCACGCGAGATCTCGCGCCCTTTCTTCGTTTGATCTTCTAACGTGACCTAGGCAGCATATAAATAAGACCATCCGATCATTCAAATAGACTAATACTATATACGTCCAGGCTCTGAAGAAGGCGGGTCGCCGAAACGTCAGCCGAATTTCTACAACTGCTTTACCAACCTCGCGTCAGCTAATCAAGATAAGTTTTCTCCATTTTCATATATCAATTGATTATGCCGAGGTTTATAGAAAGTCGAACTTTTGAATTGTTGCAATATCTATCCACAAACTTTTAGTAACAAAAAATTTGGGTGTGAATTTCAACTTCATTTTATTGCTTCAGCGCAATAAAAAGGCCGTTTTAGGAAATAAACAGATCTGGAATCGCCGAGATCTAAGGTACTGAACCATTTTTGAAAATTTCAGGAGAAAGTGAATGACGTGTACTACGAATGCGAAACGTGATCTGTTTTTCCTATCCCAACGCTCTAAAAGTCTTTTTTTAGAGAAATTTTTATTATTGAGATTGATGGTGCGGAACTATTAGATTATTACCAAAATCTAAGAAAAGGAGAAAACGGAAGAGAAGAGGAAGTGGGGGGCGCCTTGGCTGAGTAGTTGTGGTGCTGATGCTCGTCGCTGCGTGCATGGAGTCGAGCCCCCATCCCCTCCTCATCCTCCCCTCTCCCACTAACCACGACCCTCCCCAGCAGTCAACATCAAGACCCCACGGAGCGCTATAGCCAGGCTATACTCCAGATTACAAAGAGACTTGCTCAACCAATATTCTACGACGTTCAAGAACACGGCGAAAAAACGAATTGAATGCTAGAAGTACTGGGATCTTCACAATGGTAAAAGAAAACACTATGAAGACGGATCAACAATTGTCTGAAAATCTGAGGAAAAATCGAAAAAGGTCTTATCCTTTAAGGTTTTAAAGATGCACCCACTCAGCCGAAAAGTGCCAAAAACTGTGATGCGGATCGGATAAAGTGATCCTCGATAAAACTAATGAAAAACTGTACAATTTGCTGAGTTGGTGCATAATTTTATTCAAGGTTCAAGAACAGCAGCAAAACAGTTTTCTGCTCTGCAAATTAGTTGGACCGACCCGTGACTGCTACATTACTAAATTGTTGCAACACTGAACTGCTAATAGACGGAAGTGCATTTGAGCTGCAGTCGGCGTTCATAAGAAACTTCGATGATTCGCTAGCACTGACGAAGCTCTTGAATAGTCGTTCGTAAAACAGACAAGGCTGATTTATTTCATTCTGAGTCAGACTATTCTCGCTGAGATAGTGAAGTCATATGCAGCCATCTTCTCTCTGCTGGAACAGTCATGTTATCCACAAGAAGGCTTAGATGCTTTTCATTTCAACTTCTCTACAGATCAGTGAGTGAAAGGTTTTCAAGCGAACATACCCGAACCGTCGTTCTCTGAATAGTTATTCTGCAAACTGGCTAATACGCTTTTCTACTATCTAATCGCCGAATTATTGGAATACTGTTAAATATTTATTGATATTATTAAGCATCATTTCGATCATTTAGTAACTGATCAATAAAATGATACCAACCGACGTTCTGCGCCATATTGTTCAAACTCTCAAGCAGGGAAGTTTTTTTTCTGACGGCGTAAATCAACTCAAATAGTACTTCCACAGTGGTCCGTTTGATAATCAAGGAGATGCTTTACCTCACAAATAATTCGATGAATGTCTACCGCTTGGATCATTTCGGGTCACTACAAAAACCAAAGATACGGAATGAGCTGGACTGATTACTTTTTGTGAGAAAATAGTATCTCGGTTTTTTCAAATTTTTTTTCTTTGAGACTTTGGAGAAGTGAGATAAACCGTTCAAAGGAGTTTACGACCGTTCTACGAATCTAGTGGGACCTCGCTATACGAATTATGCAATAAGAAATTTTACTTTGTGTGCATGCTGTGGAGAAATTACGGGGATTTTATGACGTTTTATGAACATCCACCTCGATGAGAACTTTCAAAAGTTAAAAAGTGGTGACTTAGGGAGCTTCAGCTCAGTGTCACTTGTATTCTTTACAGTGTCTACTTTTATTTCCCTTCTCCGTATACTGGATCCTATAAAGTGTAGCATTCCTAAATAAAGACGGAACGTGATAGTTTCATCCAATTTTGTTTCTTATTCAGACGCGACTTCATTTTTTCTAACTCATATTAGCGGATTTTTAATGTCATCTCGTTTTCGTCTGTTTTTGAATTCACCAGTGAAATCCGTATAATTTTGCTTTGGCTATCAATCAATCTCTTCGTCAACAAAATGATGCCTTTCTTGATGCAGAATTCCTCATAAAAATTCAGTGTTGATATCGGCGACTTCTTGAGTTCATGCGTTTCATATTTGGGAAAGTCGTGATTTTATGTTGAAGCATCAGAAAGAGAATACGGAAACCAGTATTGACCCGTGACACCTAAAAGAATGTAAATTAGAATATCTTTGTCAATAGACCTTTCAATTTGTGTTGTTTATAATTCAGAATTTCTTATTTATTTCATCTTACTCACCAATTCCAATCTGCTTCGTATTATCAATCAGCCGCAATATCTTCTTTCAAAGAATTCTGCTTCGAATTATACGGGCGATAAAATCCTAAAGCTCTTAGAACAATCAAAGTGCTAAACGCCAATGTCACTCGCATATCATACGTGCTGAGTACTAAATCCGTTGTCGCTTCGTACACGATGAATTGCCAAAAATAAAAAAACTTCTAACACTTGAGTCTGCAATGTTTGCTTGGGTTTTTAGGAGTCGAAAATGAACATTGCAAGAATTTTCACTGATCCTTTTATGCTTTCGCTTCTTGCCGTAATCTCTACAGTGTTGGGATGTGGAGTGTTGTCTACAGGGCAAGTGATGATGAGAAATCAGCTATCATATTACAGAATTTCTATTTCACATGGGAGCCTATGAACTTTTATCAAAGCAATTATATTTGGAACTTCATTAGTATTCAGAAATGACCTAATTTGACGCTTCAAATAATAGATCTTGTTGAAGCATGAAACGAAAAATAGGCTTAAATATTATTTATTGTGATAATTTAATGTTTGATAATACATCGAAAATGTGCGAAACTTTGTTTGAGAAAGAACATGGTCATTCACCGTCAGTGGATTCACTTTGCCTGTTTCCATGGTTTGCTCAACCGCAACCAATGTCTAGGCCCAGGTATCTGGTATTGCAACTAGCAAACGAGCAGCTCAAGGATTTGTGCAACGTCTCGTGATGCAAACAGTACGTTGGCAGCGCTTCAACTATGAGCTCTTTCTTATTCGCTAATCATGAGAAAGCGTAGGTATTGATCTCATTTTATGACGGCCGTGATCCTCCTAATGTTGATGTGATTTGCATAGCTTCATATACCTTAATGTGATCTAAAACATTTTTAAGTACACTTCATTTTCAAAATGCACTTTGAACACTAATCAAAAAAATTGTTATTTGGGTCTTTGATGTTCTCGAACTCCAAGCTCGTAGTGCATTGCTAGCGGATCCTACAATCTCGACGATCTTGGGTCAACTTACTGTTAACATCACTTACGAACCAATGGAATGTCCTGAAGTTGCCATTACTCGAGGAGAAATGGGTGGGTGTTTAATGATCATGGTTCATTTAAGAGACTCCAAGCAGAAGTATAACAGAAAACGAAGAAATTCTGCTCCTCATTACTAAGAAACCAAACGGATTTCGAAAATAATCAGGAAAGTTATAGAATTTCGAAAATCTTCTACAGTGACGTAGAATTAAGTATTTTAGAATCGACGATGATTTGTAAAAAGTTTTCCTTGTATATCATCTCAAAAGAATTTAGTTTTCATTGTGTAAGGTGACAGTTTTGAGGGTTTAAAAGATTTGAAAGACGAATAAGAGAAAGTAATTGCTCTAAACGGTTCTTGGCTTTTTGCAATTTTTAATTGTAATGATAGAAGGATTATTGTCGGAATTGTAGTTTTTTTTGCAGTGAAGAAGATGCCCGGTATGCCTTCACTTCGATGTATCATAGTTAGCAACACGGTGACGGGAGTTTGCACCGCTCTAGATGGGAATGGAGGATCGTGCCAAATGGCAGTACCTAACAGGGTCGCAATAACATCCGTTCCCAGCAGTTTCACGACAATTTCAGGGACTCTCTCGGTATGAAGAACTATCATTTTGTGCAACTTCATTTTAAAAAAATTTTATTCAGACCACAAACATCATATTGGCAAATTGGTCGAGGACGATGTGGCAAGATGTCGTGAACAGAGCGGTTCGACTGTTGGCTATGAGTCCATTTAGATCGCATTTCTTCTCAGCAACTGGCACTGTCAGTGGAAACTGAAGATGACCTGTGATATCGATTATGAAAGCAATAGTGATGATAAATTGGAAAGTCACATAAGTGTTAATTTGTCAGAATAATTTAGTAAATTTGTACAATGTGATGATTCTGGAACTGGCGATTTCTTAGAGATGCAAACTGTTTTTTTTTTTTGGAAAAAGTCACAAAAAAAAAACTTTTTTCTTGTAAATCGATACTGCTTTCATCGTTAACTCACTAGTGGGCATAAAGAAGCTGATGAAGTATAAAAGAGCGAAAATAATAAGATTCAGATCTAATTATTTAAATAGGATCTCCTTCTCACTACTTCAAGGCTGTTAGTAGAAATGTATTCATTTGCTCGCCATGAAGTGGCCACTTGTAGCTGGAGTTGACTGAATAACATTGAGAAAGGACCATTCTGAAACTCATATATTGAGGCGATTATAGATTTGGTGTTACCGAATTAGCAGGAACAAACTGTTTTCATGTGAAGATGTCCGCATATTCGCTATAGAAGTCGGTAAGTGAAAATAAAGATGAAGAACATTTGTATCCTATAATTGGGATTCTTTCGGTGCCGCATATCTTATAGAAGGCCTCCAAAAACATGAGAATAAAAGCTGTGATTTTTCAAGAAATGTTGAATGTTCCCGCCATCGTGTCTCTTGTTGCGAAAGCCTCAATATTAACAAACGATGAAACGTTTGTGCGTTAGCCTCTATAGCACCGACTTAACTTACATTATATTGTAATGCAATCTCATGCATAATTAAACATATCCTTCTAACACTTTTTCTCCAATCACTCACTCCATCATTGATTAGGCTCCATAGTGAAGAGCGGACCGTTCGTTGGGCTGAATTTTTTTTACTCATTTCTTTTCCTCTAGCTTACTTGTTGAAGAGCATGCGATCGATCATCGATAGTATAGGATAGTAATGGGAAGGGAGTAGCTGTTGTTGTGGAATGGATAGCCTGACGATAACAGTTGAATAATAGAGAATGAGATTATAGAAACAATAAAGAATAGTATAATATTTACTAATAGGTCGGCAGACGAGAACAGTTGAATAGTAGGATGGAATAGTAGCAGTGGCTGTACGATGGAAAAGTGGGAGTATGTGTAAAGACAATAGGAACAATAGTGCAATACCATGTGGTAGGTCTGAATATGGACAATGTATTGCGAATTATAGTTGAATATGGTGCAAAAATATTTACAGTGCTGCTTTCATCATTAGGTTGTGATCCGTTTCTTGAAAGAACGTGTCGATTTTTTGGGTTGTGTTAATCATTGTACGAATCTGAACGGTTTGCCGCAGTGTTTTTATCGTTCCCGAAGGCAGTGCATGTGGATACAGGATCTACAGGAAGACTACCGACCTGATAATCTGACTTCTTCACGAAAGGGTTAGAAAGAAGATGTGATGCTCAGTGACTTGCTAGAGCGAGTAGGACCCGCTGCCGCTACCCTTGCTCGCGATAGAAAAAAAAATAGAAGTTGCTAGTGTTGCTAGTGTCCGCTCGAGTCACTTGTGATTTACGGGACGACAGGTGACACAGGTGAGGATATTTGCTCGTTTTGTACATGTTCGTGTTGTAAAAATAAAAGAGTACTTGGCAAAAATGCTTTCCACTTAGCATTCTAAATGAAGCGACGAGCAGCTGTTCCAACAAGGAGGTGTTACAACACAGAAGCGTAGGCTTCTTCATCTTCATTTAGCGTTTGCGAAAAACTCAACCAGGATGATTCAACAGTGCTGAAGCCGCTTCCGATTTTGCCATAAGCAAAGTGGACAAGATAGAATTTGACAACCTCCTAGTCAGCGCATTCTCGGTAGCATTTTGAAAATGATACAAAATTTGTCAGCACCATTATTACCATTCCCTTTGCAATGATAACAAAGAAAATTTCCGAAGACTTTTCTTCACTTAATAGTGCAGATATTCTTACATTTATAATGAATTCATGTAAAATTAAAATGAAGACTCAGTAGTATCATCCATACTGAAGCTTAATAAAAGTAGAATTGATTTTTCTACGTTAATGTTCACGCGGTTAAGACTACCGTTAAATTTTTTTAACTGGGCATAAGCAAGCTTTGAAATAAAGCGTGAGTCTAAGACAACTTGGTCTGTCCAGGTTGTGAAAAAGACAAGATCGCCTGAAACGTCGGCTGCTTGAATAAAGTTTCTTATAATACTTGGCATATGGAGAAAATAAGGAATTATTGAAACCTAAGCCTTCAAAAAGATTTGGTCAAATTTCTGTTTAGTAACACATAATATGGTTGAAAACGCTTTCAACCAAACTCTATCAAATGATGGAAACAATTCCTGTTGTATTTGAAGTCTTCGAAAGCTAAGAAAGCAGCGTAGGCCTACCTATACCTGTGATTTTAGCCATGCTGAGCAACCTAGGTGCTCAGATCATTACGGAGCGATTCATCTCAGAAAAATTTCCCTAGGTCGTCATTCAACGATAGCGGGTCCTTGGTCTGTACATCTATCTGGAATATTTTGGATGAAACATATCAGCTGAAAAGGGAAAACGTCTCCATATTTTTTTATGAAAGCTGGCACTTTTGTCACGAGGGAGATTCCAACACTACCATCCAGATCGTTGGAATGGCAGAATTTTGAAGCACTCAAAATTGACAACATTCATGGAACGTTTGATTTCACATGTTTATTACAAAATGAGAAGTGCATAAAAAGACGAGTAACCACTATACTATGTCACGAGTAAACGTAGGAAATGGTCAATTTTAAACATTTCACTACATTTAACTCGACGTGATAACGAAAGCTCACATAGCGTAGATTACCATTTGTCCATTAATCAACCTTCATCAATTCTGCCCTGAGAGAGAAATAGTTTTTGAATCACTGATCGATCAACATTCATCTTCATACTTGTGCTAGTTTGATAAACTTCATTCTTTTAGAGGAGAGGTTACTACGATCTACAGTGCGGATTTCAGCATTTCTTGCAATGGATTCGCTTCCTCATATCATTCTCCACAAAAGGTATTCAAGCATTCCACATGTTTTCCTCGAATGCTTCTTGGAAATTCTACGTCTTCTATAAAAGTCATAAAGTGCTGCTCTAAACGATTCGTTTTGTAGCTTCGGAAATAGCTGAGATAAGTCGATCCCAAGCGTTCAACTGTTTGAATGCGCGAGAGTGTTGAGGGAATCAAAAGAACCAGGGTACACCTTTCAGTGATACGCTGCGCTACTAATCATTGGCTACCCTTCTCTCTATATGTTAATTCAAGATTTCATAAATCATCCATGTCGAGGTCAAATGAAAAGCCGTTTTTATAGATAAGATAATTCAGCAGCTGATCGAAAGCAGAAGAATGTAATACGTGTAGGCAAGGTTTTTTCAACACTTGAAGAGTCACAAGAAGCACCTTCAGGACAAACTCATTTTTCGACATTATCTTGGTGAACAGCACCACAATGATTTAGTGGGATATAAGAGCATAAACAGTCAAAATTTGTATACATGCAATCCAATTATAGAAAATAGCTGGCGGAATCAGACTCATATTTTGTGCATAACAAACTGTCAATTATCAAGTGTGCAGTCATTCAAGTGGTTTACCCCAATTCATTTTTGAAAGTACAATGCAATTTTCACTCTATAAGCTTTCACTAATGTTTGGATGGAATATTCACGAGCATTCGTTTTATGGTGTATACTTTATATTCATCAAATCACTTCTTTTTACACAGATATTGGTAGGCTTGGTGGCATGAGCGAAATAGATGCAAACTCCGTGGGTTGGGCTCAGCAGTTGGATTCCACTCGACTATATGAATACTATCTTCAAGTTACAAGTTGTCACAAAGATATTGCAAGCTGTTGACGCTCGAAGATAACCTTTTCAAAAGTAATAGCTCAGCCATAACTGTAAACAAGGTCGATCAGAATGACTGGACTGTTTATTTCTTTTTTATTGGATTTTTTGATGCATACAAATTATCAACCGGCAATCAGGTGTGGTCTGACATGTACGTCCAGGCTCTAAAGTAGGCGTTGCGGCCGATACGTTAGCCATCAAGTTGCGAGGAAAAAGAAGTACCAACCTCCTGCAAGTTGTAAATAATGAAAAAAACAGTTTGTAAGAAATTTACATTTTTTTTAGAAATGGACTTAAATTCCCGCTATAAATATTAAAATTGCAAGCATAGGATCCGAGTGCACAACTTGCACGACGAATTATTGCTGTAGAAGAAGTAACATATTGCATGATTGCAAAAAATATTGAGTCTTTTCATGAGCTATGTGGGTAAAACAAACCTAGAATATTGCCTTTATATAACATTATCACTATCAACGTAAGAATTGGACACGGGGATCTTATCTCGTCAAAAATATTTACAGCTACTTTTGAGAACGTTATATGAACACTGTAATTAGAAAGAGACGTTAAGAATTACACCGAGTCTGCTTTGCTGAAAAGATGTTCTCATAACACCAAGCATCAGTCAAGATGAACGACTGCGGACTAGATTTGACAACCTTGGAAAAGAATAGTCTCCGATGAGATCTTACTGTAACGATGTTGATATCAAAAGGAGTGGGTTTATATTGCATGTTCAAGCTATACGAAATATACAACACCGAATGCTTCAATGACGTTTGCCTAGAACGGTCTAGGGGGAATTCAAGAACATAGTCGATATGATAAAGAAAAAAGGAAAACTATCCCGTGCCAATCTCCTTCATAGAACTATCTTTTCTTTTGAACGTATGCATCGCATCAGAAACCAAGTCGCCACCTACCTGCTCGATTCGTTGACCTGATGAGAGACAGCTCGGCATTATCGAATGCAAAACCTAAGTCGATGCTTTGAATGTTTCGTATCTCGCAAATCATTGAAAGGATCCAAAGATTTATCACATTCCAGTGATTGAAGGTACAACAGGCGTTACCGACTGGATTCCCCGGAGCTTCAAGCGCCACCGCAGAAAAACTATATGATGTTTTTACTTCTTTATTGAAAATCTCACGGAGAGGAATGAACGAGACGACTTATAAGGAGGTATGATGATCAGGCTAGGAAAGCCCACTTGGATGCCGCTTCTTGACGACTCCAAAATGGTGGATATATTGGCGCACGCTCGAGGCATTCGCTAACCTGAACGCAGTTGATGCAGATGATGATAATCTTTGCAAAATAAAATTGTAAAATATCTGTGTCTTATAATATGGACAAAAATTGTATTATATTTCGAGCCGAAGAGTCTCGCTAACACATTTAAAATGAGTGAAACTATAGGTTTAAAATTCGCGGAACTAACTATTGGAATGAGACTCTCACAATAAAATAAGTGTTTTTTGGAACATTCTTTTTCGAATCCAGAATCCATTCCAACATATGCTGTACTGCGATATTTGAAATGAAGAACAGATGTTACGATCAGCCAGTAATGCAATTTTCCGAATTGCAATGGATGCACTTTTTGCTCTCCTAAAACAAAGAATACTTGCTTTGAAGTGTTGATTGGATAGAATTACAGAAATTCTTTGTAAAAAAACTGAGGTAACTAAAAGAGTCGATTCGATCGTTCAAAACATGCAAACATTGCTTGGAACTTTTGAGATGATCTTCAAATCATTTGCAGAATTGAGATAAACCACTGAAGAATTTGTAAACGTCACCTAAGTGGAATGAGACATTAGTAGGCGAAATGTACACCAAGACATTGCTTCGCCTGCACATTGGAAAAATTTGAAAACAAAGGTTTTTTTCCTTCGATTGGAAACTCGAGACAGTCTTCGCTCCGCTACCAGTCACCTCATCTCAACAACGTTCAAAACACTTTCCCATTTCGTTGCAGTAGCAGTTTCGTCTAAATGTAATATTCTTCTGGTTCTCGACAACGTCAGGTGCTTTCATGCAGTCACTTCTTTTAAGACCACCTCCCACGAGGGCTGTCTGTTCCCTTATATAGGCCGATCTTTGGTGACATCTTATTGCCGTCTCTCTTAGGATCCAGTTACGGAAATCTGAAATAATCCTTACTTAGGTTAAGTTGGCCTCTCCGTCAAAAATGGAGACCTCGTAGGCGTAGAAAACTTCAGAGATTAGTGTGATTCTGCTTCTCAAAAACCTGTTACAAAAAAAAGTTATGCAGTGAAAGTTCTGCTTCATTTCCTCAATCGATATGTGTTTTTCAAGAAATCGTAGAAATGCTCTTGTGGTTTCAGGCATTTTTTCTATTGCCACTATTTTATTACTGAGAAAAATCGAGATTTATGTCGCGGCATCAGAAATGAGGAGGAGGGGACTGGTTTTCAGTCCTGCCCTTTGAATATTGGCACATTCACTGATTTTCTGTTTGAGTGGTCTCTTCCACGTATCTTTCTTTTATCAAAAAGCAAAAAATTTTATATTCAACTTCACTATCTGACTTTCTGTGCACGAACATGAAATCTGTCACGAAACTTCCTCAAATGGTTTCGCTTCGAATTTCACAGATTGAGAGCCTCTTTATTCAATGTAAGAATCAAAAAGCTATGCCGAAGTCATTCACGTAATCTGTTAAGTGCCAAGCCCTGTTGTTGCTCTTGAATGATACGATTCAGAAAGAAACTTATTTCAGTTGAGTTTATAGTATTTGCTCAAATTTTCAGGAAGCAAAATGGAGATTTTTGCACAATTGGCGAAACTTCAGATGAATCCAGTTGTGATTTCGCTGTTGGCGACAATTTTGACAGTGCTGGGATGTGGAGTCATGCCTGGAGGTCAAAGTACTGAACAAAAAATTATACAATACTACTCAAATATCTAACATAAAATAGAAGTTTGTATGTCCTAACTAAGACGAATATATCTGTCACTTGCTCAGGATTCAAAGCCTGCGGCCGTCCAAACCTTTTAGGAAAAAATTTGAATTTTTAATCAGAAAAGACTAAAAAGTCATGCAAAATCAGGATTCAATCTTAGATTATTTGCTATGAAAACTACTGAATTCTGTTGCAGTGAGCACTAGGAGTTTCTGGCTTCACAACTTTGCCTCCTGCCATGGTTTACTCTCTAAAGACAGTGGTTTCTGTTCAGCTTCCTGGTAGTGCGACTAGCAAGAGCGGAGCTCAAACATTTGTTTCACGTCTTGTAATGCAGGCAGTGAGTTTGGAAATCTATGGATGTCAGGTTTTTTTGTTTGCGTGAACACCGAGAATACGTTGAGCCAAGCCACAACTGGCAATACTTCAGCTTATTCGTGCTTTCGTGACTTTCATCCCTTCAGATAGTTTGACTGGAGAAACTTGAAAACATTTTTCAGACTGGTATAAAAAGTTGCTCTTCAGGTCTTCGACGTTCTCGAAAACCAAGGCCGTAGTCACTTCTACCTGATGCTCTCATTTCAACCATTTTGAGTCAACTTAATGTTGCGATCAGTTACGAAGCACTGTTATGCGAGAAATTTGTCAGCGTAGGAGACATGCCTGAACGTGGGTTCTCAGATGATTCTAAGCAAAATTACAATATACATTAGAAAGCAGAAATGAACTCAGCTTTGTTCAAAGACATAAAAAATATGATCTAGAAACTCACTACAAATATCTTGGAATGTGAGGCAAGCTATCATGATAGCTATAGAGTAAGAACCAACGGGAGCGATGATGATTTTCATTGAGTTCTCTCTCCTTTTCTAAGAGCGTTTGACCTAGAACATGCTGAGTGATAGCTAAAAATATTTCCAGAGAATATAAAAAGATCAGTGGTCAAAGCCGTTCTCGAGTTCCCTAATTTCCATTGTTACTGATTAAGCTGTCTTCCTAAAATATGCAATCTTGCAGTTGATAAGATGGAGAAAGGCTGCATCATCGCCGGAAACACGGTGACGGGAATTTGCACTGCAATGAATGCGGCAGCAGCGGCAAAGTGTGGTGATAGTATAATGGCCATTCCTGTCAATCATACGTCAATCCCAGGAACTCTCTCGGTACGAATTGCAATCTTTTTATACAAGTTCTTTTTGTAAAGAGAAAATATGTGCAGACCACAAACGTCATCATGGCGAATTGGTCGAGAATGATGTGGCAAAACGTATTGAACCGAGCGATGCGAATATTGGCAGCGGGTCCCTTTGGATCTCAGTTCTTCTCGGCAACTGCCACTGTCGGTGGAACTTAAGATTGCGTTGTAGTACTTTGAAGGCAGGCATTTTCATTCAGCCGATATTTGTTGCGGCATTATAGCGCAATAAATCGGTAAACTATAGGTGTCCATGAGTAAGTGTGAAGCATTCATACTGTGCAATGGGATGAATTTGTGTTAAAAAACACATTAATGAACAGTAAATGAGAGCCACGAATAAAACGCCACTTTGTTCATGAAGTTAGAGAAAATGTTGTCTCACCACTGGCCATTATGGTAAATTATTCAAAGAGGGATCACAAAATTGAGATTAGTGAACAGTGGAAAATAGATAAAAGTGTACCTCTTCTATCGATCGCTTCTTCTATAGACCCGCTCAAAATGATATAATCTGATAAGGATATGACATGTTTTGGGCTGTTACGTCTAGTGGTATACAGGCGCCTATTTCGTCTTGTTGGGACTCATCAGTACCACGCTCCCGCGCGTTCAGCCCATCTCTGAGGTTAAATAATCCTCTATAAAGAAATCGACGCCGAGTAAAAAATCACTCCAAGTCAGATGATGTAGTTACCTGACATTGTGGTGATGGCAGTCGAGCACGTAGATGTTATAGCGAATCATGCCCCTCTTCTGTCGACCTCTTTTTTATAGAGCGCTCAAAATGATATAATGTGATAAGGATATGGCATGCTTTGAGCTGTTAGGTCTAGCGGCGTGCAGGCAAGTGTTTTGCCCTACTGGGACTCATCTGACTTGGAGTGATTTTCCACTCTACGTCGATTCTTTATAGAGGATTAATCAACCATAGGGGATCGGCTGTACCGACCGAGGGTGGTACTGATGAGCCCCAATAGGACGAAACAGTCGCCTATATACCACTGGACCCAAGAGCTCACAGCATGTTATTTCCTTATCACATTAGAGAGAAGTAGTTTAGCAGTGATCTCAGGACGGCATGCTTCGTTGTATAGATGTGAAAATTCAGAAAGCCTTTTTAACTTATGAAAACTTCTCATTAAACTCTAGCTATTGCTCAATATTAAAATATTGACCGTTCTGAAAGTTTTTGAATTTTGAAAGAGGCGTTCTTGTTGCGCTGTAATATCAAATTAAAATTACATTTCAAACTCAATAGCAATTTCATTTTGAGAGTCATACATAATTTTTCAGTTCAGCCGAGACAAATTTGAAAAACAGCAGAGAATGCGTTGTCGTCCTACGGACGTAGCTTTTTTTTATTAAAATGTGGGGATTTTCTAGGATAAATTGTAAATTGCCCTTTTTCTACTCGAGATATGCTTATAGGAATTCCTTCAATCATAATATATCTCTTCGTAACGACAAGTTTTCGTTAGAATAAATTTCACTTTATAAGTTCCAGTGAAACCCGCTACAAAATTCAGTCAGAGGGATAATTGAACCTAAAGGAAAATGTCTCCTTTCATTGGTCGAGCACACCATAAGATTCTCATACAAAATAAGTAAAGTGTACTTCTTCTAGCAATTCCCAAGAGCGACTGTCTATTAACCTTGGCATGCTTCAATGTAATTCCTAATTTTCTTCTTTGAGTCAAACACGGGGTGTTACATTAAACTTTATTTGACAGCTGACGTTTCGGCATTTCGCCTTCTTCAGAGCCTGGAAAGGTCAAATTGTCCGCAATCCAATCAGTCAAACACCTCCATTACTTCTTTAAAAAAAGCCACCAGACCTAGATTTTAATCGCATCAGGCACAAAATCAACACTCAACATACTCACCACTTTTTATATGTGTTCCACAGAATGATTCAAGTGGAGATTACCTGAAGGCGATCACATAGGCTCGTAATGCACCTTACCCATCAAAACAACAGTCTTATATGCTGACTCAAATCACGTGTAATAAACGAGGCATTCCTTCCTGTGGTTTATAGTTGAATTGGTGGTGTTAATCCAAAGTGCTCCTGGATTTTTCGCGCTAACGTTTTTTGTTCCTGCGCAAGGATGGTGACTTCGATCTCGAAATCAACTCCGTCGTGATTCTGTTCTTTGTGGTCCCTAGCGGGGTGTTCCGCCTCAAGAGTTCTTTGATTCAAAGCCAGAGGTGTGAGTGGTACTTCGATCAGATGCGAAACCTGGCGGGACCGATGGCAAAAGGTGCATAATGATCGCCTTTATTTTGAAGAATAGTTGTTGTTGCTTGTTGTCTGAATATATGCATGAATTTTGGATGTTTTATCAAACGACGAAAACTTTCTTTTCAACGTAGTATACCGATTCGGCCCATCTTTTCGTAAAAGAATGTTTTATGAAAGGCCTATTTTTCATTTTCTCTGTAATGTGCAGGAAAAACAAAATTTGCTGATGCACAACTTTCCATTTGTGTAACGGCTACAAACTCTTTAGCTCTTCATCAAATTGCTGAAAATATCTTGAAAAGGACCATCACAAGCCAATCCATTGAAATTTCAACTGTATATAACGGTTAATTATGATCTAAAATTCGGCGCACTCGATTAAACGGTAAAACCTGCCTTCGAATGCACAAAATTGCTGCACAATAGCCACTGGTTTGAGCACCACATTATAAACAATTAATTGCTGATTGCAGCGTCTTTTTTCATTGAAAAATGATAACTTTCAGAATACATCCCTTCATTATTATTTGAGCCAACATGTCATGTAGTCTGGCAAGGGCTCTTGTGCAGCCCGATTCACGTGTTTCGACTTTACCAGACTCGTCAGTCGGGCAGAACCCGTCGTCTTTCAATCTTTTCATTTGCCAATCCTCTCGGGAGCCTGCTCTTGCTACAGAGAGGTATCGAAGGCGATCGATTTACACTGTATCTCAAGCGAAAATATCACCGAACCAGTGTTTTACACTCGATTGCTCTTTTGCTGGTGTTTTCATAATGCAATTCCCGCTACATTTGCAATTCAATCGTTTTCTTCTCGTTTTCCTTCTGCTGGTTTAGCGCGCCTCCTTGTAGTCTCGAGAACAGCCTAACTGTGGTGCTCTATAGGGCGTGCGTTATTGACCGTCGAAGTGTGCTGGAGGTGGGGTTTGGCCCCACGGGCACCGCGACGAATGTCACAACCACTCGACCACGGCGCCGTATATTTTTTAACGAGCTTTTGATAGTAACTTACAAGCCTTAATTTTGGTGATGGCACTTTTGTTTTGAAGTGGCCTTCTTATAGAGCTTTGATAGTGAAAATGAAATTGGCTTTTAACAAACAGCGCACGTTATTGCATGTTTATGATTCGTTTATGATTTGGAAGATTGTTCTCTGTTTTGTGGAAATTCTTATGCTTTTGTATTCCATTTATGAAAGAAACTTCATTTCAATGTTTAGCGGTTTCCGCCTCTTCAGTTTCATTTTATACTTGGGATTAAAACTCGTCAAGAACCGAAAGCCTATACACGATAAGTATGTGAGCTTGTAGAGGAAATCTTTTAGTATCAGAGTCAAAAGTGCTATGTGTGCTCCAGGAAGCGGGAAATTTTGTCCTATAACAGCTCGAGAATGCTCTGCGATGGCACGATTATTTCGTCCAAACATCGCCCTTTTTAGATGCATAAGCGGTTTTTCAACCGCAAAAAAATTCCCTCGTCGATGCCACTTCAGTGATATACATCCTTTAGTAATGGTAAAGTAATGGTAATGTGTTTGGAGAGTCGATGTGGCGCATGGTTAGAGGTGCTCTGCGTCTCACCCAAGTTAAATGGCTTCATCTCGCGCTCAAAGCTAATTAAGCCTTCCATCTATTCGGGATTGGTGAATTTACCACTACACTTGCTTGGGAAAATAAGCAACACTGACTTGATACATCGGTAGGCCACTGCGAGGCATTGCAAAGGCCAAATTTGCGTTCAGTCGTCTTGAACGATGTTAAAAACTAAAGGCGAATATATGGCGCATCCTTCAGGAGTTGATCAACGCCGCGAGCTTTATCCTTTTATCCGTTAATGTGTTTCAAAACCCAATTAGGCAGTTACAACTCTTTATCTTCACTGTGGCGCGCGGCAATACAAATTTGTCTCAAAACGCGGTACTGCGCAACACGTTACAAAAAGTGATGCTCAAAGAATTGTGCTCTTCACAACGAATTTTCATGTGCACTTGAAAGCGAGGGAACGGTTACGCAGAACATCACGTTGAAGCCGTGGACGTCCAACTATTGATTCTGTAGAGTGACGGCTGAGATTTTTGTCTGATGGGAGTGATGTAGTGCTAAACCACTCATTATCTTGACGATCACCACCTGAGCATTTAAGCAGCTGAGATCACAGTTGAGGCCAGTGATGTTCTGCTCTGTTTTCTTCAAAAAAAGCAGGCAGAATTCAACTCAGCTTTTCATTAAGCCTTACCAATGGATGTTCAATTTTTCGTTCTATGATTACGGATTAGCTTATACGCCAATCTCTACCATACTTGACGCTTTCTCTGTTCATCTTCATCACAGCCACGATGATCTAAGTTCGGAGTCGCATCAGGTAATCTCCTCAGAATGAGTAACGTAAAGTGCCCCTCGAATGTTGTGGCCGTTTTATAGGGTCGTCTTACTATGCATAACATCAGCCACGTTGAAGTGACCCGTCGTGATCCGGGATATTTCGTGATCTCTTGGTGATTGGCAACCAAACTTACTTTCTTCTTCGATGATATTCCATCTACCAGTAGTCGGATTAGCATTATATGGTATTTAGAAGGTAAGCTGCGGTATTTGTCTTTTAGCGACGTTCGTCAAGAGAAATTATTTTGAACATAGTATCGTTGACAATTTGAACTGAGATAGCTTTTTTTATTAGGACGTAAATCGATTTAGAGGACATCATAAAAGTTGCTCGTCTTTGCAAACTGAATGAGTTTTCAACTGGAGTTCTGAATAGAATGCCTATGAATGAGCATTGCATGGATCGCCACTTTTTTTGAGGTGCTTAGCATACAGTGGACAGCTTTCTCGAGTTTCAAGATTAGCTTCACTTGTATTTAATGGTTGCATTTGTGTTCTTGCATTTGTGGTTCAGCAATTTTCTAACTAAATCACAGCAAAACTGGGATAAATCCAGGAGCGATCAATTCCTCACTATGTGGCTATTCGCACAGTATAACATTGTGATTCAGTTCCGCACACATGATGCACGATAAAACAATTTTCCAAAACAATCGTCGAAATCAAATGGCTCAGCGCACTGTACTGTTGAAGGTACAGAGAGAAAACTGTTCATCGCTGGGCATACCAACGGAAATTTGCGAAGCTGCTTTTCAGCTTCAACTAGCATTTCCTAGAAATTTATATCGAGACCCTAAATTCTACACATGCTTTCAAATTTTTATTCGCGAAATAGAAAAAGAATTGAATTCATTATGTCCCAATTTCAAAAAACTTAAGCTGAGTTAGTTCAAATGAGACATTTTTTTACTTCACATACTACGTCAACTACTAGTGAAATGCAAATTGTATAGAGAAAGAAATGTTTCCCAAGTGATTTCACTTCAAATAAAGTACTGCCGCTCTTGAACAGTTCTTCAGAACCTGAATTTGGAGTCATTTTATTCTAATATGTAATGTCATGAGGAGTAGAACGAGTTTTGCTGCTCTCCACTAGTAGAGCTGCCGCAATCGCACTCATTCGAGTTCTGAGCATTTCATCTTCTTGGAAGATACAGCGAAATTCGCCTCGAAGCATTGCACTAAGTAAAATATTTTGGATTATTTTGTAAAGATGAGAAAGATAGAGAGAGAGAGATAAGTCAGTTTGATCTATTCTAATTGAGTAGAGTACCAGATATCACTCTTCGGAGGTGTCCTTTCAGCGCATTTACATGGACAAAAAAATGTTTAAATTAAATGAATAAAACTAAATTATTATAGAGTTTGTGGCCATTACACAGATAAAAGTATTTTTCAACACGGACTGCACATCAACAATTTTTTTTCCGTTTACGTATAAGAATTTGCGAAAAATTTACGGCTTTTCATAAACATTCACCTTGACGAGAAAACTGAAAGAATCAAAAAGGTGGGGCAAGAATACTCAGCCTTTAGTCATCTCACTCGCTTTCTTGACAAGACCTATCTAACTATTCTGATACGATTTCCTCTAATATCTCGTCCATATTGCTGAGTTTAGGTGCTATCTTATTCCTCGCTTGTTTCTTGAATACTCAGTGCATTTCTGTAGAATTTTTTTTTTTTGCAGTAAGCCGTCCTCTCCTCCAAAGAGGAAGTCCAATTGCGTTTTAAAATCGAAAAAGCTAACGAGAATAATAAAGCTTAGCAACTGATATCCCTATTGTAGCTGGAACGCTTAGCACCAAAAATTTGCTTTGTGTCTGTCAATCGATAGTTTTACAAATTTTCTCTTCAAAGTGGCTTTCATAATGACGAAGCTTTGCTGATTATGAAATTTTGTTTTTGGGAAAGGCCAGACTTGCGTCGTAGTTTTACAATTCAATGATGGAAATCAAATTCAAGCCGTACCACTGTTGAAGATATGGCCAATGAAGCTCTTTTCTAAGTTAACCCTTCCACGTAATTTATTTTCAGTTAGAATCTGACATACATTCTCCCTTATTGACCTATATATGCAGTTCCGATTAGCAGAATCTGTCGCAAAAATTTTTTTTGAATAAGTTTGCTTTGAATCAAACAGATTGCATAGCCTCTAGCACTATTGGAAAAATCCAGTAGCTGCCGCCCCAAAGTCTAATATTTGCTGCGTTAAACCGTGTTGTTGTATGTCAATGGTCTGATATAAGGAGAGCAATGTTATTTCAGCTAAGTCTAACGGTATTGGCCTGGTTTTTGAGAAGACAAAGTGAAAATGTTTGCAAAAATGACGAGACTGCCGGCCGATCACATCGTGATTCCACTGCTGGCCACAATGTTGACAGTATCTGGATGTGGAGTAATACCTGCAGATCAAGGTAATAAACAGAAGATCGTTATTGTACTGCAGACAATTCCGATCTTAGATGGTAGTTTGTAAACACTAAACAGAGGGAATATTTCTAATACAATAGCAGTTCTCACTTGTAGTAATATTTTAAGCCTTTCGATGAAACGCTTCCAGTTCACAGCAGTAAAGAAAGATGGGCCTAAAATCTTATTGAACACAGCGATCTTATTTCAGATTTTTTAATGCACATACTGAGTAATTTAATTATAGCAAGCACTAGGATCTTTACTGTCACAGGCTTCACATTGCCTGTTGCCATGGCTTACTCTGCTGCACCCGACGTTCGTGCCAGTGTCCCTGGAATTGCAGCTAGCAGGGATGGTGCTAGAGCATTTGTATCACGCCTCGTAATACAAACAGTGAGTTTTCTAACCATGAGAATTTTGAATGTTTCCTTCCACAGACGAGTTAAAAGGCGTAGATATGAGCTCCACTTTATTTACAACTCCTCAGCGCTCTATTACTTTCTATGCTATGCATCTTTTCACAATAGTTGAGTGAAAACTCTTCCTAATAAGCTCCTCAAAGTGCTAAAAAACTTGTTCTTCAGGTCTTCAATGTTCTCGAAAGCAATGGTCGTAGCGCTCTTTTACCTGATGCTTTAAATCTCATCCATTTTGAATCAACTTAATGTTGCCATCATTTATGAACCAATACAATGTCAGAAGTTTTTTCCTGGCCCGATGGCAGCAGGTCGGTCAATCTTTCACTATTTGAAATATTTCAGGAAAGAGAACAACATGTATTTGAAAAAACCAAACAGTAACTGATAATCTTTAGAAAACGATCTTTAGAAAACCACTGAAGCCACTGTGTTTCTAGAATACGCAATAAGTCAACTTTATGGCATAAAAATAAAATACTGCAATTTGTTTGATATATTTTGTGTTTGAATTGATTTTGGGCCTGACATCAGCTTTGTTATGGGAACTTATACGTGCAAGACGCATGTCTCGGTCTTTCAAGTCTCGTCAGCTGCACGGTGCTTTTTGGGTTCAATCAGTTTCGAGGGAGATCTCTCCTATCTATAAGATACCGGAGGCCAAAATACTTACACGCGTCGTCAATTGATAAAATTGCTGAACGAGCAGTGTTGTACACTTGATTACTCTTGGCTGGCAATTTTGAAATATGACACCTTTTGTTACGAGTGTTTCTTGAGATCTCGCTCAAATTGCAATATGCCTGGTATTATTTTTAAGCCATGAATGGGATCTGTTATGAACACTTATACAGTATCTTAAAGATGTGATAATTCACGATTACCAGCCAAGAGTAATCGAGAGTAGAGCACTGCTTGTTAGATGATTTTATCACTTGACGGCGCGTGTAAGTATTTCGGCGTCGCATCTTACAAATAGGGGATATCTTCCAACAGAGATGACCGAACTGAAATGCACCGCGGAACTGGCGATACTGAAAGGCCAAACGCGTGTAATTCACTGTATAAGTGCCTATAATAGACCTCATGCATAGCTCAAAAATAATTATCAGGCATATTGGAATTTGAGCGCTGTCTCAAAAAGCACGCGAAACGAAAGGTACCAGTATGAAGGGTTATGTAGAATAAAAGAAAATCACCACCTAAAACCGCCTTTAGCTTTTTTCACTTTTTGTTGCATAAAAAGCGTTTTTGTTTCACATTTTCTTACAGTAGCCACTATGATGAAAGAGAACTGCATTATCGTCGACAACACGGTGACGAGTATTTGCACTCAACCAATGATGCAGCAGGCGCAGCAGAATATGTGTGATAAGTTGGTGGCGGCCATTCCTCCGCAGCACTTGACAATTGGAGGAGCTATCTCGGTTAGAACAGCTTTTTTTTGTACGAACGTCACTCTAACAAGCGAAAGAAGTCTGTGTAGACCACAAACATTATCACTGCGAATTGGCCGAGATCCATGTGGCAAAGTGTGATGAACAGAGCGATTCGGATACTGGCGTCGGGTTCGCTAGGATCGCACTTCGCCTCAGCATCTGCCGTTGTCTGCGGAAACTAAATGTCAAATGTGATGTGTTCGAAACAAACGTTATTGCCTGACCGATATTCATTGTAGCATTACAACATTAATAAACCGATAAGCTCTATAAGTGTTCATTAGTGCGTGTGGTGAGGAAAATTATATGAAAGTGTACAATGTGTTACGCTTTGAGCAAGAGCATTTTTTGGAACTAAATTACATAGTTGTAAGTAAAGGTCACAGAAAACTTTCCTACGCTCAAAATTTGGGAAAATGCTTCCATCGCTGGCCATTTACTGGTCATAAAGGGGCCAGTTGGATTACGATCGCAACGTAATGATGACCACTAAGGTTGAGAATTTATTTAGCGGCACAAAACAAATCAACCAGCATTTTCGAAGCAACGACGAGTGTAATTAGGAAGGCCCAGCGCTAAATCTTCCGATGTCATATCGTAAAGAAATGTAGTTCGTATGTATGGTTATCAGTTTATTTAGCATGTTCAAAGTTCATTTGGTAGTAGCCATATTTCAGAAACTCTAACAAGAGCAAATGTGAATTCAACGATATCATTGACGTTAAGTATAAATCTGTCGGTAAAATGATACCGATCATTGCTGTTAATACAACTATGAATTTAAGAACACTGAGATGAGAGCAAAACTGGGATCTCGAGGTGACTTCGAACGCTCGAATACCCTTATCCGGTGCTTACAAGGTTTTCACTGCGCCATCGAGGTTTTCACTATGCCTTTCACTCAAATATGTCTGCACCTATTCGATGATTCTGGCTGTCACTCGTCAAGGGGAATGATTTAGAGAAAACAAATGGGCATAAATCGTAGTCAACTTCTCCATTTAGTGGTTCTTATATTCAAATGAACTAGTCCACGATCGAAATGAAATCCGCACAGCAATAAGCAACGTTAAACACAGTGTTCTGACCAGAAAATTCCTAAAAAACTAAAGAAACCTACAACACGAATAGCCGAAATGACAATGTCTTTCTGCAATGATAATCCAACACAAGCTGGTATGGAAAAGTCATCTGGCTAACATTTCAGCCTCGCTGTCTCTTTAAAAACATGATTGGTGTGAACTGTTGATTCACAGGTGGAGAGCAAAACTCCTATGTAAACCATGTTAGCCCAGTTGCTTGATAAAACGTAGACTGAGCCTGTTCAGGAAATGAAAGAAAATTTCCAAATGATGTTTACACTTTTCAAACGCTAAATAATTGAACAAAGTTTTCTTTAATTTTTCTTATGTGGCTCACACACAACTCCGGGTAAGTGAATCTTAGTGAATCATCGGCACTCGAACCTTAAATATAAACTATTGAATAATGAAAATTTCGCTACAGAATTATCTTTCGATGTACTCACTACTTACCGCACACATCAATAGAGACCTTTTTGGTTTATCGCTAGTGTGTGGTGGAAGCAAGAACTGAATCTTGAACCTATTAGAATGTTTTGAACGTTTTGGAGGTCCGGTATGGCATCTCCAGTGACAGAGGTACGTTTCGGCTTTCTCTCAAGTCTCATCAGTACCGCAGGGAAGAACATAGACCAAAGGAAAAATGGTAACAC
>JAHQIW010003725.1:0-41770 GCA_019055375.1 Parelaphostrongylus tenuis
CAAAAGACTCGGAAGCGTTTAAGTGATGTGATCGTCCAGCTATAATTGCAGGAAGGTCAAGAAAGAAAGAAAACACAGCGAAAAGATACCTCTAGAGGAAAGATGACACCGAACCCGACTAAGCTGAACTTAACAGAAACCCCCTAAAGATACACCCTGTTCTTACCGCCGGCCAGCCTACAAAAAACCTACGCCTTGTCATTCTAAGTTTTCATCGTGAAAAATTAAGGATTAGTCTATTAAACATAAAAATAAATAAGACTGGTCTGTTTGTGATGTGGATAGACGTGAAGGGTTTTGCATTACGACGTCCATCACTTAGTATGTATCCATTACCCCGGTGAATTCTACACTGCTTTTTTTGATACTACATCAATTAACAATCTGTTCGGACTCTAGATTTAATAAACACATAAAAAAAACCCATTCCATGATGGTCCATGGTCACAACGCTGGTGGGAGAGAAATCACCTATCCACCCTGTTGATTTTTATGTGTACAATGTGAGCGCGAATTGGCTTTTTTTTTTGAGTGTTGATTTTTGACGAAATTCTGTAGTTGTATAGGCCGGTAGTCTTTTTTGGCTCACGGTTACTTTCTTTTTCTGGCGATCCTCTTTCCTAATAAAAAAACCTCTAAAAATTCAATAAACAAGAAAATATAGTGTGGTAACTGGACCAATCATATTTTATGGAATTCGGAATCAGGGGGTTGTTTTCCTGAATCTACTCGATGTGATGGAGTTGGTGATTTGCTTGGTCTAAATCCATAGTATCCCTTAGAATATTACTCCAGACCCTGAAACAAAAGGAACGGGGCATTTTTTGACATGAAATGACTGACAAGTTATCCAATTTTGTTGTCATTGGAATAGAGATAAATGGTCTTGATCCCTTGGTGTCACTGGACAACTCCCCTTCCAACAAAAAGGAGGAATCGGGAATGCATAGCAAATAAGAGGCGAACGACGTGAAGAAAACCTATGATTTCCAAATTTATTGAATTTTTCTGTCTACTGTAAAAGCCCATTCCCCCCTCTACAAAGCCGAGTTCGTAGTCTTTTGTGCTGTTTCTTTTGGGTTTTTCGTCCGGGCCACGTATAAATTGACTTTGTGTCGCAGCATTTTCCCCTCTGCCTTTTTGTCTGAAAAATCGGTTCTCTTGTAGATGCTGTAATCCACTCAGCATCGCGCTGGCCCTACAGTTTTGTTTTTGTGCTAAATCATTAATACTGCTTTAAAAGCGCGATACCGCAAAATTAATTAGTTATTTCTTTCTAGGATATTTAACTTTTGGTTAAAAAAATTACGTTGTTTGTGTGAAATGTAAAAATTAATTAAAACTTGATCAGTTGTTGCTTTATTGATCTTACTCTCAGTGTTTTTTTTTTTTTTTTTTTCGCTGGCTTCATTCAGATGATCCCAGTAAGTTTAGTACTTATAAGCAACTCATTCGTGTTTTATCGCCCATACTCGTATGGATGACGTTACCGTATCACCTTTCTTTTTTTTTATTACTCTAAATAAAATTTCTTGTTGGTTGTTGTTTTCGTTTTTTCCCATCCTTTTTTTCCACCAATTTTCTCAACACAATTATTTCCTTTTTCTTGTCCCCTTTTGTTTTTTCCCTTTGTTTGTTTCCTCTTTCTACTGTCTTTTCTTTTTTTTTTTTTTTTTTACTACATTTTACATTTTATTTTTTGTTGTCTGTAACCTACCATTGGACTCCTGTGTGTTTTATCGCAAGCCACTCTTGATTTATACGTTTCATGGAATGTTTAGGTTTCTGCCACACGAGCTACAACGGACAACCCCCAAGACATTGTCGTTTGAACTGTTACGTAATGTTTTAATTGTGTCGGTTCCTCTTTTGCAGGGTGGTGTTCCTCGGGGCCGGACTTTTTCGCACGGTTTCAATGGTGTACCATTAATGTTTAACCCAATCAATTTCATTAATGCTTAGTCGTCAGTCAAGAACGTTCTACATACATTTAACAGCCAATCTAACACAGCTATGACTGGTTTTATCGAGTTTCAACATCCTGGGGTACTATTAGAAATCCTAAAAGACGCGGCGGCCGGAACGTGAGCTCAGTTAGTGAGGGGGATTGTTTCGCCTTCACAACCGTTAGTTATTCGGTTCGGCAAGGGTTCAATTGGAAGGAAAGAAGAAGGGCTTGAAATGGGAAGTTTTTGATGCAAAATTGATTTTAACTTGTTCCAAAATATAGCGTATAATATATATATATATCATAATAAATATATATATAATATACCTATATATATATATTATATATATAATAATAGTTATATATATATAGTATATATTATATATATATATATATATATGCTGACAGAGCGGGCCACCAGGTTCCTGCAATGTGCGCTCCCGGACGCGCCGGAATGAATTACCGGAGTTCTAGAAGCTGATTATCATATCACAAAAGATAGGAAGCAAAATGAACGGATGGGCCAGTTTTTTTTCTTTGAAAAAAAAAGAAAAAAGAAAAGAAAAAAGAAGAAAGACAAAGAAGAAAGGAAAGAGAGAAGAAAGAGAAAAGAAGAGAAAGAAAGAAAGGAAAAGAAGAGAAGAAGAAGAAGAAAAAAGAAAGAAGAGAGAGAAAAAAGAAAGAAAAGAAGAAGAAGAAAGAAGAAAGGAAGAAGGAAGAAGAAGAGAAAGAAGAAGAGAACAGCAGAGAGAAAGAAGAGAAGAAGAAGAAGAAGAAAGAAGAGAAGAAAGAAGAAGAAGAAGAAAGAAGAAGAGAGAGAAGAAGAAGAAAGAAGAAGAAGAAGAGAAGAGAAGAGAAGAAAGAAGAAAGAAAAGAAGAAAAGACGAAGAGAAGAAGAAGAGAAGAGAAGAGAGAGAAGAAGAAAGAAAGAAGAAGAAGATAGAAAAGAAAGCATATAGTGGGCTGGTGGAAGTGGGGGGGGACGGGAAGGGGAAGCGGTGTGGGTAAGGAAGGGGGGTAAGAAGGCTGAAATCCTTTTTTTGGGTAACTGCTACTCTTTCCCCGATCAATTGTTGCGGTTTTCCGAAATATCTATTATGAGCCAAAAATGGAACAGACATAAACCTAATATTTTATTAACGGCGAATTATCAAAAACTAGTGTATTCTCATTCGCTCAATTAATAAAAGCGGTCGATTATGCCACAACTGTTTATGTTTATTGGATCGAAGCTCATGAAAACGAAATTGAGGACATCATCACCAAACTTAAGCCTTATTGAATACTGATCTGGACAAACTCACAAGCCGACTATTTAATATAGCCCTTTTGATTGATTACAAATTGTGGATCGTTTGAAACCCGGTTTTTTTGGGCGCAGAGATAAGCTTTTAAAACCGAAAACAAAAATGGTGACCAACGCCATTTTGCTGCGATTGTAGGCCGGATAACCCATGATATTGAAGCCAATCTAGTCCGACCGCAAAATGGAGAACAACTACGAGGAGGGATATTAACAATCAGTAGAAAAGTGAATATGAAGAAAAAGTAGAAGGAAAAGGGCAAAAAAAAAAAGAAAGAGAGAAGAGAAGAGACCGGGAAAGAGGGAATAGAAAAAAAAAAGACCCTAAAAAGGATAGTGAGGAAAAAAGAAAAAGACAAGGGAAGACACAGAAAAAAATGAAAGGAAAAAAAAAAGAGAATACGAACAAAAGCGAAATAAACAACAGCGCCCCCCCACGAGAAGAACTGATTACGAGAGCGTTTTTTTTTTTTAAAAGAAGCGTCGATTCTTTATATGCGAGGCGGATATCTTCCGGCAAAACGTGTGTAGCCCTAGATAAGTGCAAAGTAAAGGTGAGCAAAGGAATTATATTCCTACACCCAGCAATTTGATTGTAAAAATTTTTTTTCCTCACTTCATAAAGTGTTCTATGGTAGTTCATTCAGTGCTAACAATTTCTCTAAATGTGCCCTTTTCATGGAACGTTTTACTCGCCAGACTTGTAATTTGGAAAGTTATTTTTCGCTGAACCTAACCTCAAGTGGTACCTTTTCGCAGCCATTAAAAGTGACTATTTTCAGTTCCAAATTCTGCTATTTATCGTCGATGCATCGAACCGCTCCAAATAAGCCCGCTATTGACAACGCCATAATGCTCAAAAAAAAATTGCCGTCTATTTCGAAAGCTGAGGTCAATAAAAAGCCTGTTTCACGGGAATTATTCAGTGCAAAGCATCTTAGAAGTGAGAGGCAGAGAGCGTCAAACTGCACAAATACTCAAAGTATTGAAAATTTTATCAACAATGGTGCTCGTAAGGATTGCTCTAATATTAGACGAAAAGCTCTAATCAGAATAAATAATTTGTGTAAGGAAGCGCAGGTACAAATATGTATAGCAGGAAGTTGCTGAGAGAGAGCACCAGTGCGCGCTCTGATTGGACGAGCAGCGATCAATCAGCAACAGCATTCCGCTTTGCAACCGTGTCAGAAACCAGTGTAAAGTAATTAGAATCGACGCTATCATATTCCATGTTATATTCAATCATTCGACTATTTTGAGACCTCGATCAAGAACAATAGTCTGGCAATGTATTTTGAGCCTTTGCCTATTATGAGCACGTGTACAATGCCAGATGACATTGTTCTCGAGCGAGTGTCTGTCAGAACAGTCAATTGCAATCGGTTGTTACATATGCCCACGCAAACAGCCATGCGCATGCAGTTAACAACTCTGAACACTCTGGAAGAACGCTCGGCGACTGTTTTACTGTATGCTGAGTGTAAAAGTTCGTTGTGAGCTCCTGTATTTAAAGGCGAGGCCCTCGAGGAACTTTTTGAACAAAGAGGCACAGTGCAACTAAAGAGGCTGTAGGGCCGAAACACGTGTCTTGCGTTGTTTAAGAGCCCATATCAGATCTCATGAAAGGCCTAAAATACTTTGCCAGATTATCACATTTTACTTCCTTACCTACTCGAATATTTGGACGGCTCGTCTTCGATGATAGTGCGAGCCGCGGCATGGTCTCCATTCGTTTCTCGCTGTAGCGATTCTCATCCTCAGTGGTATAGTGTTTCCAACATGGTGACGTAGGCGAGACCTTTTCCGTAACTCCAGACTCGTTCCCATCTGTGGATACATTTGGTTGACGTGAACCACAAATCGTCAGTACAACATCTGGGTACCCCCAAAAGAACGCTTGCGTTCTGCTAACGTTTGCTCCCCTGTTCTTTTGCCCATCTGTCATCTGTTCTTCTTATTATGTGACCGACCTATTTCTGTTTCGCCATCGTTCTATACAATTTAGATCATGAAGACAAGATAGCTCGAGAAGATCTTAGTCGTACAAACCAGCTGGACGTTGTGAGAGCCGGCTGACTTTCAGAAAATTTGCTCAAGCCTCCTATAAGTTGTATGCAATTTTTTGTACGTGGGTAAACATCAGATCATATCTTTGCTGGATTGCAGAACTCTAGGAGGACTGCCGAATCGAATCCGCACACGAAGTTTGAGGTCCGGTGTTTGGTCGGTGAGTTCCTTGAAAAAGCCCAAATGCGGCCCATGCTGTTCTCCTCACTTTATCTCTCCTCTTCTGTTTTCTTCTCTATGTTCCTGAGCGCCCACGGTCCACGTACGAAGTAGTCTCCGTAATCAGACAATTTTCCAGTTCAATTTCCTACCTTCATTACGGATTCTTCAGGAGCTGAGTCTTCGTTCTGTCTATGCAAAAATCAATCTTCGTTCTGCCTATGCCACAGTTTAATCTATTTCCCGCTTCGGAGCTTATTGAGCACCGTCTATCGTCACTTGTACTTTTGGAAAAGACGACGACGTTATAGGCAAAACGAAGATTTGATAGCAACTTCTCAACAAAAAGCATACTTTATCAACACACTCAATTGACCTCATTATCCACTGTAGTGCAGTAATGAGCACCTTTGGCAAGTCGTATTGCTTTATCGAGTTCCTTATCTAGCTTGCGTAGTAGGGAGTCGATGAAAAACTGTATCTTTGTGCTGTTCGACGCGCGCTGATGGGACTGCGTTCTTAAGTACAGAACAGTGATGTGAACGTTGGAAGCGATATAAACAACAAAGTAAACGATAAAATACCTCGTTTGGAGCTGGTTTTGAGACTATCAACAGGCAGCTCGTTGACTTCGGTGAACTCTCACCTTGTCTGCCAATGAGAGAAAAGGGAACTTGTTAAAAAGTTGAAAACGTCTGTGCATGAGTTGCTTTGCTTTGTTGAAGGACGACACGACAGCATTTTCCTGCCAGCTAATGGCTAAATAGAATCTTTGCAAGAGAAAGGCAGTGATTAGATCTTGTACGAAGTCCAGGTGCCACTGTGGTGTCAAAGTGACATTTTTTCTTACAAGTGAGCTCATCATCAATCTCCGAATAAGTCGTAACATTGGAGGATTCCCATGCCCACAGGCGGCTTTCCTTCTCTTCGAAAAATAAGTTTCCATGGAGAAGACGTGCCGTTACAGGAGTCCTAAAACACGATTCTCGTTATCGTTTTTGTTCATCCAACCCACATTCTCCTCTCCTATAATCACTTTCTCCTGCTTTTTCTTATCTGGCATCACAGCCGCCAACAACGATTTTGTGGCAGGACTTTTCTCCGCTGATGGCTTTTTCCAATCTGCTGGAGAACGCGTTTGATAAGCTTGCATCAGCCACAAAAGTTGATGAGCATCGAAATACTGATTTTCTTTTGAGCGTGAGTTTGAGGCGAAGGCCAGCCAAAAGACCTTGCTCCACGAAATATGAGATTTCCGTTTACTAATTGCCATATACCGGTTTTCCTACTTTTCGTTTCTTGTAGGGCGATCACGTGGAGTTTGATGTGATCAGCAGCCTCAAGAACTAGTCGGTGTCTCTTTGTGCAACGCAAGAAGTAATCTTCATGGTTTTACAAGGGCGTGTTCGTTTTGTCTTTTTCCAATGAGGTTGCGTTGAATCCAAGATTTGATCGCACCACATTATTCGTCCACCGTCCGACATCGTAGACGGGAGCACTCGCTGCGCAGAGCACTAAGCTGGAGTCTTCTTGCTGATTCATTTTTTTTTCTGGGTTCTTGAAGTTGGCTTAGCCAGAGCCTTCCTCTGGTCGTCATTACATTAGGAGGTTGCATGTTTTTGTGGATTAGAGGAAGATTGCCACTTCGTGAAAAGTAGCTACCAAGACGACCGAAAGTAGTAGTACGGATTACACTTAGCCGGGCTTTTAGGTAAGAATGTCAGGCTCCTTTTCAACTTGAAAGGTCCCGCTGGCGGTCAAACCCCAGGTGTGCTTCGTATTTTGACACCCAGTAACACCTCCTAGCCGCAGTGAGGCGCTAACCCCTTTGTAAGGTTATCATAGAAGAAGCAATAAATACACAGAATGCATAGAGTTAGATAAAACTTTTTTTCACCAAGTATGTTACTGAATAGTGATGAAATAAGTAGAATATACAAAAACGGTGCTAATATAGCAGGATCACTCACAATGTCTTGTTTATTCGGGTAATAAACAGCTGTAAATCTATTCAGTGTCATTAAAAAAGAACCGAACAAGTGAGTCAAAGAATTTGTCCCAGTCATTGCCGCAGCCAATCGACTTATCATCTCAAAAGATGGCCCTATAAGGAGAGTTAATTAGCTAAATAATGACTAATTTCATTACTATTTCATTTGATTCTATGACCATACGTAGTAACAGCTTAAAAACCTTTTAACTGGTTCACGAAGAATATATGTTTTTATAGAGATTTTTGGATCTTGCATGTGGATCAGAGCTTTCTTCAAGATCGTGGTATTTTTTATGGATTTCGCTGGATTCTAGTTGAATTGATGACCCTGGAATACCTTGGTTTCCATCCAAAGACAGTCTTCAGCAGTTTCTGACCTTAGGAAGCTTTATTTTCATAGAGATCTGGTAGCACTTGGTTGATCAAGGAAGTTTTGAAGAATAAGTTGGAGATTGCAGATTGACCAAGCCACAACCATATGTTTACCAGAATGTTGCGATACGTGCATAACTCGAAGTCTGGGTATGACATCGAACCTGTGATTACGTAGGGTGTCATGTGTCACGAAAGTACTATCGAAGTTCTCGGTCTGCTTTTCGCCCGTCCATAATTTGCACGCAGTGGGTGCTCCTAGCAAACAAAAGTCAACAAGACTGATCTGCGAGGGAAGGGAAGGGATAAGTCCGCAATGAACCTTGTTCTGACAAAACGGCAGTCGAAATCACATCTTCCCACTCTTATTTACTAACCGTATTCTTTTTCTCGCAGGTTCGAAGCCATGTCTCAAGTTTGAGCTAATCCCGTCATATTGTGTCTGCATTCTACATTTTACCTTTACCGTGGAAAAAGAATAGTTAGTTGAAAAGATATGCGAAGGGCAATGGGCTCGACTAAAAAATCCTAGAACGGATCCGTTATATGGGCTCTTAATGACGACCTTTCTATTTCCATGAAGAAGGCTTACCAAAGCATATATTCACATCGTTTCGTACCCATTCATTTGCAATCACACCCATAATGTCAAATACGCCTGTAACACTTTTTGTCTTAAGTCTTAATCACCTGAAAAGAAAGGTATAGAAACAAAAATGAAAACTTTTTTGCTTAGTCGGAAGCGCTCTTGAGAAATGATCATGAATAGCAGTGAGAGCAATGTGGGACCACCCCCGATTCCAGTCACGACGTTCTTTTAGTTGATAGATGACATTCAGCGCAAAAAAATGCTCATATAACACCTCAAGGCAGTCACAGGAAAACAGAAGAACAGACGTGTCTAGTGAGTATTTTTCCACAGGCATCACTATCTTTGTCAGCCAAGACGTGGTCTTCGTTCCATTGGTCAGGCAACGGATAAAGTGCTTATTGCTACGAAAACGGTTGAAAGGAGTATACAAGACAGGAAACTACCTACGACACGTCGTAGCAATACCTGCTCGAAAGGAAACACTTTACTCATCGAGACAGCTTACTCCCTTTTCAGAAAATAAGCGATTGATTTATTGCTATTGCTAGCATTTTGATACCCACTCCTGGTTTCCTCGGGATATCAAGGGCTCCACAGGAAGACTACCGACCCTTTGGTCCAGTATCTTCACGAAAGGCATAGAAGAAAGATATGATGCTAGCGATTCAACAGAGCGACGAGGACCCATTGGGCTGCTCTTGCATGCGATGGGGAAAAATGGAAGTGTTGCTGGTACACGCTCGAGTCATTCGACGATCGACGGGACGACAGGTGATACAAGCGAAGCGATTGATTTCTGTTTGAGTCGCACAGTGATCAATCCCCACGTTGATCGTTTTTGGTAATTACGAGAATCAGACTTGCAAAGGTGAATAACTACTATATGTACATATATATATGGAGAGAGAAAGGGAGAAATCACACGAGACTGGTTACAAACTTGTCTGCGAAGATATGCAGCACTAACTCGCACAGCGATAAGTCACCGCGAGCCATTGTAAAGGCCATATATGCATTCAATCATCTGGAACAAAATCAAAAATTGAAGACGAATGCATGGCTGATAATTCAGGGATTTATCAAAGCCAAGGTCTTTATCCTTTGTCTTCTATAGCAAGGAAAGTCTTTTTGCTTGGATAAAATGTCGTTTAAATGTAATCATGACAGGCTGATTACCGATGATGTTGAAATATACTGTTTCAATAATCTCAGGCAATCTCTGCATTAATTCGCAGTAAATAAATGGTGGGGTGGCAGCCTACAAGAAAGAGTTTCAAATTGGAACCCCTCGCATCACAGGGCATCTCTGACCATTGCTTTGTACGTATCATCACTATATAGCATGCTAAAGAAAAAATAAGGCCGAGGTATGCGAAATACTGAGACCACTCTACTTATGCTTGCAAAGAATTTCAGCGGAGTTGCGATCATTATCACTCATCATTGTTTAGTTTTGGCGATGCTATGTCAGGTGTCAGCAGAAATGACCGTTGTTATTCCTTGACTGTTAATGGTTTTCTTCGTCTAAGAATTTTTTAATCGTATTACTCGTTTCCATGCCAGCCGAAAAAAGAAAGGAAACAGCTATAATTTCACAATTCTTTGTGAGAAAAATTACCTGTTACAATGAAGATGTAGAAAAATGCCGAACGAACAGCTTTCGATTTTGAAGCAATTATCACATATAAAACATAAGAGTAGATTGAAATCGATATCGTCGAGACAACGAAGTATCCATCGATCAATGAAATCCATTTGATGGGCATCTGAAAACGTGGATTTTATCCACCTCAATACTAAAGCACGCTTGAGTGGAAAAAATACATAATTATTAAATTAGCAGGGTAGCTCTGCTCTGTATGACTACACAAGACAGGGTCATGTCTCAAGACATCAATCAATGCACGCTGCCATTGATCGGAAGAAATAGAGTGACATCGGGTCCTCAAAACCTCAAGTGAAGTTGCTTTCTACAGTAAGTTTAGTGAGGCATCTTTCTGCTTTATCGGCATGAGTAGGTCCACTTTTCCAAAAAATTTGCAATATAAAAAATTCATATAATATTTTGATAGCTATTATACAGTATTAATAAAATATTAAGGGTTACTGGAAAAGGTAGTACTTACAGGTTTGAATGCCTGGATGAGCTATTCTCACGTAAAGTCGTACACATCACAGTAAGATTTGTATTCAGCTGCACTTTCACGGCAAGGTATCTTCTTTTTTTATAGTCTTAAGATGGCCATACTTACGATTCCTGTTGTCAAGCGAGCTGGCGCCCTTTGTGGATCACAAACAGGTTAGCCAGTGTTCCACTAAATGGCGATTCCTGACACTGCTGGACTGTCACATTAAGATCTCTTCGCAAACGCTGAACATGCTACAATCTTGGTTTTACCTATTGGGGAAGAACATCAACGCTATTTGTTGCAGCTCAACATCCATAAACATTCAGTGACCATAGGGTGATAAACATCTGTAGACAATTACAGAAATCCGAGTGAAGTTCTCGAGAATAACTGGAAAGGCGTATGTGACACAATTTTCAAGGGTGGTCTTTAACATGAGTGATCGCTGGTTCAATTCTGCATACAAAGATCACCGAGAACTAAAACATTGTGAGGTCACAAACTGTTGCCAGATTTGCCTGAGTGGGTAGCAGCACTGACATGAGATCGGTAAGCTAACACAAGCCAATCTTTAGTTCAAGTACGCATTGAACTGATAGGAACGATAGATAATGAGGTCGAATACAAGGCACATCCAATGTGGAGCGATTCTCGTTGAAAGTTCAGAGCTTCATATAACAGGAAAGACTCAATTTACAAACAAAGTGGATACTCATTTCTTTAGTCAACACATTAGTGATTATTTAGCAAAAATGTCTTTCTTAAGCGCTTTCTTTTTCTCAAATTGATTGAGGATCCAATATATTCGTCGTTATCGGTGAATGTGGCATCAAAATCTACTTTGGACAAGTTTCTTTTCCAAGAATATGATTGTTCATTTTCAATTATCAACACTTAATAGGTGTTGTAGTGACGATAACTTCGTTTACTACGAACAAAGCACTAGCCCAATCTAGCTTCGTGCAAACAAACTATCGCACTCTTTCAAAGCCATATCACTGCTTTCAGAGTTGGCGTCCCACTTCGGTAGGATGCAACGGCCCTCATAATGGAGGTGGAAACCCTTACGCAGCAGCAGAACCCACAGAAAAGAGCCAATCAACTTTATGGCGTCTTGGTGAGACGAAACAAATTGAATGCGAGAGATATTTCCGCAAGGTGCTAGTTGTCGAACCACGTCGAAAGAAATACATAGACATCATTCATTTCTCTCTTCCTGCTTACTTGAAACCAGTAAATCATCGTGAGTTGTTCTGCCCAGGAACATAATTTCGTACCGTCTTTCAACCACGTGTCACTTCAGGTTTTGATATCTCACGAAGTTATCTTATGACGTCTTTTGCAGTTTCTTTAGAGTTAAGCTTGGATTAAGGTTACCATGTTTGTCATCTCTGAAACCGTTTTTAATTGTATAGGATCATTTTCTTATTGCTCCATACTTCTGTTTTATATTTTCGAGATTCCAATGTTATAAAAATATTGTTAGAGTTTGCTGTGCTGACAGTTACTTTCTCTCGATTGCCTTTTTTGTCGCCTCAGATTCATGAAGTGTGTCTTTGTTGCAGTGGAAAACAAAACCTGATGTGATTTATTGTTTTGAGAGGGTGTAATTGAACGTCAGTCTGTTTCTAGATTTGATCTCCATAGCAACATCAACATATACCCAATTCAAGGCTCTTGTGAAAAATTTTAACATGTGGCGCCCACATTGGCTAAAAGCAGTGTGAACAAGCTTTTGTAGATGGCTTCTGAATAGAAGTCTCGGTCCAGAGAAATAGCAGAATTGCATCAAGTTTATGACAAGCTGCACTGCTTTCAGAAATCATGCATGACGGTATTCTCCCGTTTAAAAGAGATGACGACGTACTAGAGATGAACAGTATGGCAAATAAAAACCAAAAGCTGAGCAGCTCATGGGCCGCGATGTCAGTTCGACGAACATGCCACTCACCAGCAAAGGTAATGTCAGGGTAAAACTTGATTCATTCACCTGTCACCTGTTGTCCCGTTGATTGTCGAGTGACTCGAGCGGGTACCAGCAACTCTTCCATTTTCCCCTATCGCGTGCAAGAGTAGCCCAGTGGGTCCTCCTTGCTCTAGGAATTCGCTGAGCATCATATCTTTCTTCCATCGCTTTCGTGAAGAAATCGGACCAACGGGTCAGTGGTCTTCCTTTAGAGCGCTTGACGTCCCGAGGAATCCAGTCGGTAACGGCTCTCGTCCATCGGTTGTCGTTGAAGCGCATCACGTGTCCGGCCCACCTTATTTTCGATATCGTGGCGTGTAGAACGGCGTCTCTGATTTTCGATCGTTAACATTGGTCGGAAGTTCGGATCCTTTGTCTCATTTGCGAAATACGAGATACTCCTAGCATCGACCTTTCGAATGCGCGTTCGATAACGGCAAGTGATCTTTCATCCTGCTTACGTAGCGACCAGGTTTCTGCTGCATACGTTAGGGCAGGGATAATTGTCGAGTCGAAAAGGTGGGCACGGAGTCGGATGTTCTTTGTCCTCTTCACTACATCTTCGATGCTCTTAAACGTTCCCCAATCCGCTCGTTTCCTCCTGCTCAACTCTGGGGCTAGGTCGTTCATCATGTTGATTTCACGACCTAGATAGATGTAACTGGAGCATTCGGAAATTGTCGTTCCGTTGAGCGTGAATGGGGCATTAGAAACCCATCCGTTCCTCATGAACATTGTTTTCGTTAGATTCAGTTGAAGACCGATCTTTCCACAGGCGTTATCGAAATCAGTCAACATTCGTTCCGCTTGACTGATGTTTGGTGTTATGAGAACGATATCGTCAGCAAAGCGAAGATGATTTAATTGTCGACCGTCAATTTTCACTCCCATTTCGTCCCATTCTAATGTTCGCATAACGTTTTGTAGGGTGGCAGTGAATAGTTTTGGCGATATTGTATCGCCTTGTCGAACCCCTCTTCTTACGTCAATGGTGATATTGTTGTAGAATGGAGATATTCTGGTCGTGAAATCTTTATAAAGCTCACGAAGGATCATTATGAACCGAGTAGGGACGCCCTGGTTATCCAGAGCCTCTATAACCGCTTCTGTTTCCACTGAATCAAAGGCTTTTTTCAGATCGATAAAAGTGAGACAGAGTGGTTGTTTGTACTCTCGCGAAACTTCAATGAGTCTTGTGATCGTGTGGATGTGGTCCATGGTACTAAATCCTTTTCTGAACCCTGCTTGTTCGCATGGCTGTCCTTCGTCCAGTGTTCTGTCAATCCTGTTCAGGATGACTCGAGTAAAGAGTTTATAGACAACGGACAGCAAGCAGATTGGGCGATAATTGCCTATGTCGTGAAGGTCTCCCTTTTCGAACAACAATACGGTCTTGCTGGTTTTCCATTGAATAGGGACCTTGCATTCTGACAGGTAGCGAGTGAAGAGCCGAGCCAGGGTGTTGATGAGAACTGGCGGCAGGTTCTTCAGCTGTTCTGGTCTAATCCTGTCTGGACCGGGTGTTGTACTGTTTTTCACGGACGATATAGCATGTCGGATTTCGGAAGGAAGGACCGGTGGAACGACATATTCGTCCTCTTTCAATTTATATGACGGTAGGAGAACATGGCTAGCGAAGAGATCCGAGTAGTACTGGTGGATGATTTTCTCCATAGCCCTTCTGGAAGCTGTAAGTGTCCCGTCAGGGTATCGGAGTGCAATCATCTTGGTCTTATAGTTGGCGAAGCCTCGCTGGGCTTTGCGAAAGCTCTTCCCAGCTTCTGCAGCTTCTGCCATAACTGCTGCTCTTCTCTCTTTAAAGTCTTCTTTCATCGCTTCTCTGCATCGTTTCGCAAGTTCGGACGTAAGGTTTCGTTTGCCTGCGGCCCGTGCGATTCCACGTTGACGTATCAGCTCGAGTGTCTGCGGAGACAAGCGTCTCTTCTTGACCTTGGGACTCTCGGCTTTCATAGCGCTAACGGAAGATATTCAACGAGCCGATCATATTCTTCGTCGATGTTGTCGACAACGGTATCTTCCCAAGAGCCGACTAATGAGTTAAATACATCCCAGTTTATGGTAGTTCTGGGACTTCGTTGTTTGAACTTAGCGGCTTTCTCTCCTCTCCTCGAAAATCGGAACGTTGCGCGAAGAAGGCGATGGTCTGATCCCGTGTAGAACTTGGGAACAACAGCGACGTCGCTCAGGCAAAACCTTCGATTTACTATGATGTGATCTATTTCGTTATGGTACTCTCCATTGGGAGACTCCCACGTCCATCGCTGGGAGAGAGGCTTTTGGAATTGCGAGTTACCATGGATGGTTTGGGTCGTCATGATAAACTCGGATAGCCTCTCACCCTGTTCATTCCATTCTAGTCCGTGGGTCCCTATGTGACGTTCTTCAGACGTTCTTCTAGGTCCAATTTTTGCGTTAAAATCTCCGACAATTACCTTGAAGAATGTATGATTTTCTCTGAAGAATTTTTCGAGGTCCATATAGAGCGCTTCAACTTCGTCCTCGTCATAGCTTTATGCTGGTGCGTAAGCAACGAAGATGGTCAAAGCGGGCATAGAACCACATCGTTTCAACCGTAATCGTCCGATGCGGGTTGTTAGTTGTTCGAACGAATCAATGTTCACGGTCAAATTCGATTTGACGAGGACGCCAACGCCACCGACACCTCTGCGATCGCATGTTCCAAGGATCAGTTCTTCTCCGGTGTCATAGACAGCGTGAAAAGGATGGCGCCTTCTCGTCTCAGCCAGGCCAATGACGTCGTACCTTATTCTTCTTGCTTGAATCAACAGATCTTCTACAGCTGATTGTTGAGCAAGGGTTCTTGCATTGTAGGTACAGATCGTCATTTTAGTCCGTTTCGATCTTGGCAGCCTAGTTCGGCCCTGAGATTTTAGCAGCCTCTCCGTACTCGTCCTACCTGGCGCTACCGTACCAGGGGCTCTTTCGGAGTCAGAGGAATGAGGCCCATATTTGTTACTGTTTTTTGGCATTTTGATACCCAACGTGTAGCTTGCCAGGCTCTAAACGTGGGGGCTGGGTACTCACGAGTAGCTTGCCAGTCTCTCTCGGAGGAGCGGGAGGAGCTTATTTGTTGGAGGCGACTCCTAACCGCCTCCCATATACTTCCCAGCCGCTTGATTGCAGGCTTTTGGCCGACTAGACTCGTAGAAATAGAGTTTTTGTCAAGTCGGCGCTGCAGAAGCAGGGAGCTCGTCCCCTGAATCCACCTGCGTCTCTGGGAAGCACACGGTCGATTTTGCTTTGCGTTTATTCCCCTATCCACCACCTGGGGACGCGCCACGTGCCCTCGCGACTAACCGGGCGGGATCCCTCAAAGAGGGAGGTCCGTGGCTTGATTCATTATTTGTCAATAAATATAAGAGCGGGTTGTGCTCAAGAACCGA
This sequence comes from Parelaphostrongylus tenuis, assembly GCA_019055375.1. Lineage (NCBI taxonomy): Eukaryota > Metazoa > Nematoda > Chromadorea > Rhabditida > Metastrongylidae > Parelaphostrongylus > Parelaphostrongylus tenuis. The sequence goes on from JAHQIW010003725.1 coordinate 15,955, forward strand.
TGTGAGCCTTTCCTTCTATTACTTTTGTTGAACAAGCCTTTACTATAAAGAATATGAATCTAACAATAGAAATATCATAAAACGCAATTATTATATGAAACGAGACAAGAGATCATTATAATAGGTGAGATTTGTGCAGTAGATAAATCTAGTAGTTCAAGAGATGGCTGGCATAAAGGATAAGGGATAAAGAGCCTGGCGCCGACCAATCTTCAGAATATGTGTCATGCACCCAGCTATATTAGGAATCGCTTGGGGGATTTACTATAAACTTGGCTTTTACAATAACTCGCGTGGGCCTACTGATGTAACATGTCAGTATTGCTCTCCTCTTAGACAAATCTGGAACCAAATCCTGACCTGGATGGTGTGGGCTTGGTGAACCTGGAATACCGAATATATTATCAATACTGATATTGTTATAAGTAAAGATTGAATGAAATTCTTTTCATTTAACCGCTTCTAATGGTGGTATGATGTTTCAAATATACCCATTAATGTAGAGTGATGTACCAAACCTTCGCGTCGGCGGGGACTGGGACCGCACCTCACTCTTTCTGGGACCGCGTGCTCTATCCGTTACACTACTGACTCCCATTTTGCACACCTCTCTTTCTACACTACAGCGCATCTATCTGTCGACCGCCAGCACGCTCACGGAAAGAGTGAGGTGTGGGTTATAATCCCGCCTTATGCAAAAGTTTTGCACATCACTCTGCATCAATTGTTACTAGGATCAATATTGATTCCAGTATTGATACCAATATTAATATTGAAAGTATGATTTAATAATAAATCAGTTATTAATATTGATATGTGTATTAATAAAATTAAAGTTTATATGCGTGTTGCAGAAAACCCTTAACCACTAAGACACAAGCTTCGACTTTCTGGCATAAGCCATAAATGGAAGAAAACACGGAATAGAGGCATTTACATAAAAATTTTGCCAATTACGCACTACTAATGAAAGCTGGAAGTGTAACAGAGCGGTGGATGGAAAGAATCCAATTCCTTATATTTGGCTTGAGATAATAGGTGGATTCCATAACACCACTGAACATCTATTGTCGATAAGAACCGTAGAGAGTGTAGGGAGTATGAGAGCAGAGATTTCATACAGAGTCATTGCCTTTCATGCCATGCGAGAAAAGCGTTATCATCTCTAAAACATCGAGCACCGCGAGAGCATCATAAAGCTGAGACAAAAATGGTTGAGGTAAGCTAGTGGGTGGAGTTCTAAATGAAATTGTCGAAGTCAATTTGTAAAAAGGAAGTAGAACTCATATTAGCATTGAGAGGCTAAAAACATTCTCTACAGAGCACATATTAGATTTTAAAACTCATATATTTTTTATGGGAGCAATTTGTGAGTGAATATTATTCGTTAATGTGCTGTTGTGTACGTATATGGATCGCATTTTAAAGTGCGATTTGATGAAAAGCCTAAATTCGAGTAGTTTGAAGGTGCACATAAGAAATGAGAAGAAAATCTTCATGTCCAATCCGAACGTAAAATCAAATCACTATCAGCAAACCTTCATTAACCACTTCACTGCATGTTTTTTTCACTGAATTGACGTAATGAACACTATATATACATGCTCAAGAATATTCATGTAGTGGTATGAATGAATATATATACAAATTTGAATATGAGATATTATATCGATCATTTGCTGCAGAGCCATGGAAGCAAAAATTTGTACTATGAAACAACAATTTCTTGAAGGTACATAATCGCAACGATTTGTTGCTTGCCTTCCTGTCGCTAATGAGAACTTGCAGAGAACTTGAAGGACCAGCGATTGATTTAGTTCGGATCAGTCCCTATGAAAAAAATTTGAACGAGTCAGTTTCTTCTTGGTATTAAGACTATTTTCTAACTAAGCATTTCATTAAATTTTTGTTTGAGTGAACAAGGTCTTTTACACTCATTCTATGGTTTCCATATCGATTTGCAATTGACAATTCTACTCAATTAGGCTCGGCACACTGTCGCTGTGTTTGAATGATTATGAATACTGACTCAATATATTGCTGTGCTCCGTGTGCCCTTTTGCTGATTGCTATACCTTTAATCATCTTTCTGAATTTCACTGGACTGAAATATATTGCGCTCTGAGACTTTTCATGCGACCGCGTAATGTGCAAATGGTGGAATTGTGGTGAGATTGATGGAAGCATGAACGGAAACGGGAGCAGATCTTCTGTTTTTTAGAGATGAAAGTGGGATTTAGTGTATGGACTTAGTGCCTTTCGTACTTTAATGACTCTCATGATTCGTGTTTTTGCAAGCAAAAAGTAGATACCTTCATATTCGACTGTTTTTTATACCTCGTTCATAACGATGTAATCTGAAAGTGTAATTTTGAGCCATTAATGATGTCTTACATAGTCATTTATACGATGCAACACACGTGTTTCAACCATGCAGCCTCGTCACTTGCACAGTGCCTTTCGTCTGAGCCAATCCCTTTCAAGGTAGAACCGCCTTTACATAAAAGAATCGTCGACGAACTTGCTACCCTGCGGGATGTAAAGTGAGAATTCCATTTCATGCAGTGCTGAGATAACATGTCACTACATATTCAATGATCTTGTGACTGGACATTTTAGTGATTAACAGTCGTTTGCTCAGAACTACATGGTCAGGTTACATTGTTTTAAGCGAGGTCCGAAAAATAGTTGAATTTGAAGGTAATATCACAAATACTAGTCTTGAGCAATCGACTGTTAATCACTTCAATGCCCAGTAATTATATCACTGGAAGTGCAGTGATATGTTACTTCTGCCGTGTGTGAAGTAAATTTTCACTATACACGCGCGTAGTGTAACATGTTTGTCGACAATTTCTTTATGTAAGTGGGGCTATCTCTCGAAATGAATTGGATCAGACGAAAGACACCGTACAACTGGCTAGGCTGAAGGGTGGAAACACGTGTATTGCACTGTACAAGTGCTTATACAAGAGCTTATAAAAGTCTCAAAATACATTGTCAAAAAGCAGCTAGTTTTTGGAATTGTACTCTAGTGTGACTGCATCTGTACGAGATGTGTACTAATTTCCGATTAGGGAAAATGTCTAGATTTAAAAAGTTTGGAAATATTCATAAAAACGGAGCACGTTTTATCACAGTCAACGTGATACTGAACAGTCGCTAATCAAGTTTTTATGAGAAATTCATTAATTGGATGACGGTGTGCAGAAAACTATTTTCAGACTACTGCAGTCATATTCAAAGGGATAAATGCGTATCCTATAATTTAATGAGATTATGTGTTAATTGTGCACAGAAAAAACACTGCGGAAAAAAGTTTGCACTTCAGATTTACTGCGTCTTATAGAAAAGACATCATCCTTGTTGTTTTTCTCCTACCCTTGTAGGCTATGAAAACATGCCATCTATGCCTAATAGTTTGAAAATTTTGAACCACTCACACTAAAAGTGATTGTGAGTGGGGGTGTAGGGAGGCTTCAAAAGTGTGATACGTAACACGTGATGCCTTGGAAAAGGTACTCGAGAGTTGAAACCCACCTCGAGCTGCAGATTTACTAGTCTCTCAATATTTTTGTGGATAAATCAGTGAGTAGTTGTAACCAATATTGTAATAAATGAAGATGATCGCATTTCTTAACGTTGTTCTTCATGGATCAAAGAAGCAGTGATGGAATGAAGCGATTCTCCAATCGCCTGTGTTCCGTCTACGTTTGTTCAGGTGGTTGAAAACACTTACTTTATAGATAGGGAAGCTCCCGCATGTCTTGTATAAGCCATTTATGTTCAGCTTTCTCCACAACGATACGAACAGACTTTAGTGCATGAAGCACTTATTCGATATATCATCACCGTGCTCTTGGTGCTTTCTACACTTTAACGTCGCAAAATTGTTCTTCGCCCTCATTTTGTTCTTTTTTCGATGGCTCGTGTCACCACTCGGATAAGAACTAATGACTGTCTAACTTCACGATATGTCATTTAATCCACTTTTACCTTCCTTGTTTATAAGATTTTTTGTGTGAAGTTAAATCTACATCATCATGACCGTCGCGTAATTCTTTTCCACACTTCGTAGTGGTGACTCAAGGAATAAACATTGTTCTTTCTTATATTCATCACTATATGATTTGCAAAACCGAAATTATAACAACGCGAAAGAAACTTCATTTTTAACCTAGACAAATTATGAGATTCCCCTTCATGACAAGAATCTGAGAACGTTTTCTCGTTTTTGTCGGAAGGTGCTTTCTCACAGGCTTAGCTAAAAGATGAATACAAGCGGAATGTGAAATGTGAAAGTGTGAATTTGAATAACTATAATACTAAGATACAATGATATAAAATCGTATAGTCTTTGCTGACCAAACCAGCAGCACGGAGTTTGATAAAAATAAATTTATTTGACTAACACCTTCACGTCTTTGTCTTCCTCAGAGCCGATGACTCGAGTCGATGTCCTCAGTCGTTAGTATTTGTTGCGATTTTCGCCTCCACTTCGTTTAGTGAATTTTCTTTGGGAAAGCGCCACCCGAAAATCAACATAATACTCAGGTTGATCCAGCACAATCTGAAACGTTTTATCCTACCGATACGAGCAGACTAATCCGTGGGATGTAAAATCATTTGAATGAAAATTTGACAGGTATTGCTAGCGTATACTTGTTAAGACAAGTAAAGTAAATCCCGCTCAGCAAATACACTATCATTAGTTTGAAAACTTGCATATCAGCTTGGGGTAAGGACCTCAATAATTTTAGAGCATTCATACAGATAAAATGTTAAGGAAACTGCTTAATAGGTGTGACAATGAGTGGACTTCAATCAACGAAACAGAGTTTCGCACTATCGTTAAAGGCTCATTAACTGTTCAAAAAAGTAAGAGTGGTGAGTGAGAGAAAATCAAGACAAGCCCTCTTTCAACTGTCTTCAAAGAATAAAGCACAACTTTTCAAAAGCTACAAATCATTTGTATGGATGGCTAGCCACAGACCTTTTGTCTATATATCTCCATAGCCATATGGAGCTTGCACGTCCGATTATGTACACATCGCCTGTATCATCTGTCGTCCCGTTAATTGTCGAGTGACTCGAGCAAGTGCCAGCAACTCTTCCATTTTTCCCTATCGCGTGCAAGAGTAGCCCAGTGGGTCCTCCTCGCTCTAGGGATTCGCTGAGCATCATATCCTTCCTTCATAGCTTTCGTGAAGATATCGGACCAGCGGGTTAGTGGTCCTCCTTTGAAGCGCTCGACGTCCCGAGGAATTCAGTCGGTAACGGCTCTCGTCCATCGGTTGCAGTTGAAGCGCATCACGTGTCCGGCCCACCTTATTTTGATATCCTGGCGTGTAGAACGGCTGCTCCGATTTTCGATCGTTGACGTAGGTCGGAACTTCGGATCCTTTCTCTCATTTGCGAGATACGGGATACTCCTAGCATCGACCTTTCGAATGCGCGTTCGATAACGCCAAGTGATTTTTCATCCTGCTTACGTAGCGACCAGGTTTCTGCTGCATGCGTTAGGGCACGGATTATTGTCGAGTCGAAAAGGTGGGCACGGACATCTTTGATGCTCTTGAACGTTTTCCAAGCCGCTCGTTTCCTCCTGCTCAACTCTGGAGCTAGGTCGTTCATCATGTTGATTTCACGACCTAGATAGACGTAACTGCAGCATTCGCTGATTGTCGTTCTATTGAGCGTGAATGGGGCATTCGACACCCATCCGTCCCTCATGAGCATCGTTTTCGTTAGATTTAGTGTAAGACCAATCTTTCCACAGCACAGGCGTTATCGAAATCGCTCAACACTCTTTCCGCTTGGCTGATGTTTGGTGTTATGAGAACGATATCATCAGCAAAGCGAAGATGATTTAATTGAAGACCGTCAAATTTCACTCCTGTATCGTCCAATTCTAATGTTCGCATGACGTTTGGTAGGGTGGCAGTGAATAGTTTTGGCCGAATTGTATCGCCTTGTCGAACCCCTCTTCTTACGTCAATGGTGATTTTGTTGTAGAATGGAGATATTCTAGTCGTGAAATCTTTATAAAGCTCACGAAGGATCATTATGTACCGAGTAGGGATGCCCTGGTTATCCAGAGCCTCTATAACCGCTTCTGTTTCCACTGAATCAAAGGCTTTTTTCAGATCGATAAAAGTGAGACAGAGTGGTTGTTTGTACTCTCGCGAAACTTCAATGAGTCTTGTAAACGTGTGGATGTGGTCTATGGTACTGAATCCTTTTAGGAACCCTGCTTGTTCGCATGGCTTGTCCAGTGTTCCGTCAATCCTGTTTAGGATGACTCGAGTAAAGAGTTTACAGACAACGGACAGCAAGCAGATTGGGCGATGATTGCCTATGTCATGAAGGTCTCCCTTTTCGAACAGCAATACGGTCTTGTTGGTTTTCCATTGAATAGGGACCTTGCATTCTAACAGGTAGCGAGTGAAGAGCCAAGCCAGGGTGTTGATGAGAACTGGCGGCAGGTTCTTCAGGTGTTCTGGTCTAATCCTGTCTGGACCGGGTGTTGCTCTGTTCTTCACCGACGATATAGCATGTTGATTTCGGAAGGCAGAACTGGTGGAACGACATACTCGCCTTCTTTCAATTTATATGACGGTTAGAGGACATGGCTAGCGAAGAGATCCGAGTAGTACTGGTAGATGATTTTCTCCATAGCCCTTCTCGAAACTGTAAATGTCCCGTCAAGGTATCGGAGTGCAATCATCTTGGCCTTACAGTTGGCGTGGCCTCGCTGTGCTTTGCGAATGATCTTCCCAGCTTCTGCAGCTTCTGCCATAACTGCTGCTCTTCTCTCTATGGGGTCTTCTTTTATCGCTTCTCTGCAGCGTTTCGCAAGTTCGGACTTAAGGTTTCAGTTTGCCTTTTACGTACATAACTGAAAAAATTCTTTTTTTTCCTAGTATCTTATAAGCACTCAAACAGCATTTTTGGTTTTTTTTGTGGCGATGTTGCTTAGAGCCTAATTCAGGAATCACGATAATGTGCACATCAATATTAGTTCAGTTACGCCGTGTGTTTAAAGCAGACTCCTCGTGTAATCGGATTGTGTCGAAGGTGTCTGATCTTAGAAAAAAGTCCTATTTGAATTCATAGCTAGGTGGATGCAAGTTATTGTAAAGTTCAAATATAATTCATTCAAGTAAACGGTTCTTGATGTGACTGATTTCATGGGATACCCTTGAGTTCTTGGTAACGCTGTTACAACGTTCCATCATGACCACCTCCGGTTCTCTCCCATGCCAGGGATCTCGTGATGGTTTAACGTGAGTCTACGTGATTTGAGCCTTTAGAGAAGATAGATGAGAATCCGAACAGACCAAGAGCAATATTGCATTTTTCATGATATAACTATGACTTCAGTGCGTCGAGCAACAGCGCTCTTTGCACCTGCGTGACATGTGTAATATTTGGGATGAATTGATGGAGACTTTTCTTTCCGCCTTCTGTTGGGCAGCATTGTCTAACTCAAATTTTAAAATCTAAATCTTCATATATGGAGAATATTGATACAAAACTAGCCGCACAACGGCAGCAAAGCATAGTATAAAACGGATGTGATTAAGTGTAAGTATAATCACATCTGGATAATCAGATGTGATTACACTTACATTTAATCACTTCTGTAATCACAAATGTAATCTTCTGGAAGTGTAATCACGTCTGAATAGAAGAGAGTTATTCGACGACAAAACACTTGACGTTGATCATTCCTAAAGGATACTCCATGCATTCGATCCGATCAAGTATTGTCAGTGACGGAGTGCACATCTGGCCTTTACAGTGACTCGTTATGGAACCCGACGTATCAAATACGTGATGCTATCCTCCCAGACAAGAATGGTTTCAATCTCGGGCCTCGCGACTAATTATTTGGTGAATATTGAGGCTAGACTGAGCTAAAACGACGAATGTCTACGAAGTACCTCTGCCGTCGAAAGCACACAGACCTTTCTAGATGAGAGGCATGTGCACACATTTTGGCCAATCAAGAATCGTTATTATCAAATGGAAATGTAGAGAAAGGTGGAAGGAACGGCTCGACAGGCCATTAGCATCCCTTAGAAAGGGTTTCTTAATAAGTGGATCTCCTAACACCACTGAAGATATATCATGATTAAGAGCATGAAATGCATACAAAATATAGTGAATAAGAGAACAGAAAAGTGTCATAGAAGTCATTGCCTTTTATATGATATAAGCGAAGCGTTCCTATCTTTTCACCTTATAAATATCAAAGACTGCGTAGATTTCACGGAAGTCATACGAACACGGTCGAGGTGAGCCAATGCGTGGAGTTGTCAACGAAACTGTTTGATTACATATTAGGCGACCATACGGTGCAAAGGGTAATACAAAAAGCAAAAAAATGCTTCAAAGGGTAGGGAGAGATCATTGTCCACGTAGTAGAAAACTGTCTCTTTGTCTCTATAACTTTTACGATCCTTTCATAAGCAAGTTAAGAGTGAATGTCAATTATGAATTTGTCATTTTGCATAGATGTTACTAATTGTATCCTAAGATTATATTACATAAAAAGCTTAGATTCAGGTTAGATGAAACGTGCAATAGCCATTGGTGTTTCTCAAGTGACACGAATAGCACTTTGTTTCTTATGTTACTTCTAATATGACACTCTTTAATAATGGCTTCTGCAAGTCAAGCGGCTTTTATTATTAATGAAAGGTTTTCCTTTCTGAGGTCTATCTCATTTGGATAGCCAGAGATTTGTGTTATTGAAAGGAAAAACAGACATTGTCACTAAGAACAAATTTCACCTGTTACAAGTATTATGTTTGAGCACAATTAAGCAGGAGGAAATGATCGGCTTGTGGATCGTATAAGAGCATCGAAGATGTAATTAACAGGACGGAGAAATTCCGACTCCTTGCCCTTTTTTTCGACTCGACGATTATTCCTGCCCTAACGTATGCATCAGAAACTTGGTAGCTCGTAAGGAGGATGAAAGTGTTAATTCGTAAGCACGAGTGAGTCTATACACAAACACCTTGCTTTACCAACTGCCTTTCGCGTCTGTTCAGTTTCAAAACATTAGTTTTGTAAGAGAGTGCAAGGCTAACCACACCTGCATATTATAAGAAGTCAAATGACATGACGAAAGTTAGAAGTCAGGGCGATGTGTCCGGTTTGTGTGGCGACATAGTGGCTTATTTCAACGACATTTTCATCTGAGTCATTGTTTTTTGTGAAACTCAAAATTTTCATAAAGAGCCAATAGCGGCGAAGTTAAGAATCCTCTCTATATTGTCATCGCTTCAATTTGCTTCAGCTTCAGCGGACGTCCTCTAGAAAACTGACACTATCCCTGCGACTGTAAGTCTTGGCTGCTGGAAAATTAGGAATTATGGCTACTGATATTCTTGAAACAAGCCCTTGCTTTTCGTCTTTCTTAGAAATTTCAACACAATGGATAAAGCAGCAGAGATCAGCAAATATTGGCACGGAAATGTCGTGGTCACTCACAGCATTATTCTGCTTGTCGTAGTCACTCATGACATTATTCTCCTAAAGACAACCAATGGACGAGAGCCGTTACCGGCTGGATTCTCGGGATATCACGAGCTCTATAGGAGGACCACTGACCCAATAGTCTGATTTCTTCACAAAAAACCTAGAAGAAAGATATGAAGCTATCGAACTCATTGAGCTATTAAGACCCACTGAGCTAGTCTTGCACGCGATGGAAAATTTGGAAATGTTGTTGGCGCTCGCTCAAGTCACTCGTTTATCAACTGGACGACAGGTGATACAGGTGACACGAAGTCTTATAATCAGTCAATAGTATACAGTGCTAGCAATTTGGCTATGGGAACTGAATGTTGATACCTCCAAATTTTGAGATATATTACAGTCAGTGTCATGAGAGACTGCATAAAATGCATCCAAGCGGCAAATAGGGAATTCAAGGTGAATCAAGAGCAATCTTGCAACTATTCGTTGACGAATTTCAACTCCGCGCACCCGATGTTATTTCGGAATGACGTGTCAATTCTACGTATACGTAGATCTGTTCATGAATACATGCATAGTTGCGTTTTCTATTTGATGAATACATCATGAACGATGATCTAAGTATGCCAGATGGAAAATGTAATCAAAATCTGTCAGAAAAAATTACTTCTCAGAAGTGTCTACACCTACACCGGCTCTTGAAGAGACTTTTTTGAGGCTAAACTGAGTCTTGAAAAGGGTAAAATTTGCGACATGATCATTGATGAACACGAACCAGCTCGTCATTGTTAGATATCTTTGGTTCTTCAATTTCAGAGTACAAACTAATTACTGGATCATATGTGTTTAATACAGCGACCCTAAATCGGGGATAATAACCGCGTCTGTGATCATAGAATTATTTATTTACATGAAGGAAAATCAAGTTTTTTTGATGAGATTCGAGGAGAATATCGAAGACAAACGTTTTTTTTTTTGTTTGGCATGTACTTCAAAAATAGGCATCGATTTACTTTCAGTTTTTCTCTCTGCAACTGTACTTTAATCTTATGCGATCCCAAAAATACAATTTCTTTAAGACGTTCGCAACCATAGCTAATGAGCGTGGCTGGCAAATGTACAAGTTGAGTCAAGAGTGGAATGCGTCTTGAATTAGTCTTGAATTGAAAAAGCCATAGCTGAGGAGACGACTGGAATGAACGGCGAGTAGAGGTTGTATCAATACCATCATTTCCTCAGCCGTTCTATGGACAGCAAGACCCCAACGAGGAGTTTGATGAAAAATTTCGGAAATTTGCGAGCGAAACTTTTAGAACCCTCATTCAATCGCACGAAAAGGTTTCAATCGAACCTCATTGAACTACAAAAGCATGACATGAAAGAGGTTCGAGAGTTGATAAGGGAAGAGAGGATAAGGTTATCAGTTAGTGATGAGGGTGGAGAATTTTTTGCGATTCCTCGGCAGTTAGATATCACAATAACAAACAAGCATCTCGAGGATGCTTAGCTTTACCGATCATCTTCTGTAAAGAAATTCAAAAGGCAAAACCGTAAATTAAACAATGAGTGGGTCCTTACAGCAAAAGCGACAGGCTTAAGACCAACTATCATTTCTCAATTGAAAATCCAATCACCAACATGTCCTGTCTTATACTTAGTCATAAAAACACATAAGTTAGTATCAATGATGATCTAATGTCTAACGATTCATCTATATTCAAATTAGACCCGTCTTCAGCTGTGTAGGCGGACCGACGATAGGATAGCATCATTCTTAACTTTGATAACATCCCAGTTGCTAGGACACATTTCCAGCCCATCTGACGAACACTCAGATGTTCCTGGATCGTTCTACGTAACGCGAACCTGAACAGCGCGTACGTAATGGAGTCATTCGACGTCAGTGCTCTATATACCAACGTGTCGAATGACTCCTCATTGCAAGCCACACATGAGCTTCTGATATAACACCAAGGAGCCGTAAACATGTATGACTTGTCGACTGAGCAGTTCATGGTCCTACTAAAAAGGTGCACGGAATTGATCAATCTTCAGATGGTCCAGGAAATATTGTGCTGAAATAGGAGGGGTGGCAATAGGGCAGCGACTGGCACCTAGCCTGGCCGACCATCATTCTATTTTAGGTATATAGATGATTGTTTGGTTATCTGTTCCACTCAAGAGGGGCTAGATAATTGTTTTAGATTGTTGAATGAACAGTCAGAATATATAAAATTCACCTTATGAGATATCAAGAAATGATTGGCTCACTTTCTAGAAACGCGTAAATAAACTTAATCAAGAGCGGCTACATGACAGAGTGGTACCGAAAGCCAAATAATAAGAATATCCTGGTTCACTTTCTCTCTTCTCATCTCTCACATACGAAAAAGGCGTTGATAAAACATGTTTTGAACAGCAGCCAATGTATGTACCGTGGAGGAGCACAGAGTAGAAGCCGTGAAACTGGCTGAGGAACACCCACTTCTAATGGATACGAATTTGCAACCCCTCGGCTAGGTTTAGAGGAAACAGTACGCCTCCGAACGAAAACTCGAATGAAAGGAAAGTCCCGTTCGTCCTTCCGTTCTTTTCAAATGCAAATAGTACAGCTATAAAACGTTGTTTGAAAATAGCAAGGTTTGGAGCAATCGGTGGCTATTATTGAAATATCACCGAATGCTCTTAAGACGCCAACTAGTTCGCAATCGCGTTTATGTGATCTGTCTCTGTATAATGAATGATTGTAAAATATGTTCTAAAGGCAGAGATGGTGATTGCATGTGCGTAGGCACACTTCACCTAATCTCTTGCAAAGCGTGCAGCTATAAATATGTTGGCGAAACGAGTAGCTCTATGCCCGCATTGAAGAACACCTACCTGACAAGCATCTTAAAAGACGGATCAACCCGCTAGGGATGCACAGGGTACAGAAACACGGCAGAGTTAATTTTGAAAACAAAGCCACCATCCTTGCACAGGAACAAAAAACATCAGCGCGAAAAATTCTTAAAGCACTTTGGATTAACACCACCAATCCGGCTATAAACCGCAGGGAGGAAGGCCTCGTTAACACTCGCGATTTGAGTCAGTATATAAGACTCTTGTTCTGATGGGTAAGGTTCATTACGAGCCTATGTGATCTCCTTCCGGTAATCTCCACTTGAATCATTCAGAGGAACACATTTAAAAGGCGGTATATGTTGCGAGTTGATTTTGTGCTTGATGCGATTGAAATCTCAATCCGGTGTCTTTTTCTGAAGGCGTATTGGAGGTGTTTGACTGATTGGATTGCAGACAACCTGACCATTCCAGGCTCTGAAGAAGGCGAACTGCCGAACTGTAGCCGTCAAATGAAGATTAATGTAATACCTCGTGTTTGGCTCAAAGAAGAAAATTAGGAATTATCGTGAAATGGTATTTATTTGGTAATCAGCAATTTGTAATAGCGCTTTGAACTAAATTCTTGAGATCGTCGTTTTACTGTTTGTGTTCAAAAAGCGGCTAAACAATTTGGAATAAAGCAAACAGATTTTGGAAAACTGTACTAATGGGCCAAAATTAAACGAGCGTGTACCAAAATCAGGGCATATGAGGCATAAAAAGAGCGGACAATATGATGTTCGTATCGCCGCAAATGTGTTAGGGTACAAATAAATTGCGTATACGACAACAAACTCTCCAATCATTTTCCACACTCCTCGAGCTGCTCGCTTTCATTTGTTTGTCCGAGAGACGAAACACGATTAGTACTAAAGTTTTAATGATGTGTGCTCTTTATGTTGAGTGCTCGCGAAAGCATATCAATCAGCGGAGTCTCGGTTTAGTGCGAAAAAGTAAAGACGTGGCATACAGTGATCAATTTCAGAAGAGAGAAATGGATAATTCATTGTTGACACATTCAATCACGGTCTTCAATGAATTCTTTACTTTACCATTTTTATAGCATGCTGTGATTTCATTACTACCTATCCAAGAATGCTGAGTGCTATGCAAAACTGGAACCTCAGGCGAGAGTTAAATCGGCGATACACCCGTAACGTCAGAGGAGCGTGCTTATTACTACATTATCAAGATGCATCACTCTGGTAACAGTCTAGGTGTCATGTGAGTCCGAAGTGTAGTGATTGATGTACGCCCCTGGAAGTTTGAAACACAGGTGCGACTCCTGCTTGAGATCGCGCGTTTTTTCGTATCACCTAGCACTCTTGAACATAATCTTTTACATGAAAAAGAGATGTTTGGCATCATTAAGATGCTTTATTAAGAACGACAACCGAAAACCCTAGCAGACTAACTTGTAAATTAGCGTTGTTCCAACAAAAAGTTTATGGTTTGTAATCATATTTTTTTCACAACAACTGCATTCTTTTAGAGCTTTAACGTATAACTTAACGTAGTTGTTTAGTACGTGAAAGATCTGATACTTCTTCGCGAGCCAGAAATTTTACCATCGAGGTTGTTGTGCTCTTTGTGACCAAACTATTGAATCTTAATTGGTATCGGAGTAGTAGTACGTGTTTCGATGTTATCGACTCCAAATACACTTTTTAGCATGAGTAATAAGTAAATTCTCGTTAGAATTTTGGCGACATTCTTTGCTGAAATAGGTTGATTCAATTAAACTATGGTCATCAACAGTTATTCAAAGCAACGTTTTATTTTCAAAACTTTCCTAATGATTATCAGTAGTTTCCCACACTACTTAATATTCGTATTGTTGTTATTACTACCTGCCTATGGCTGATATTGACAAACTCACTTCCTATTTCTTCTCAAAACGGAGTATTTAGAGGCTTTATAATTTAGAGCATCTCATCAAAATAAGAAATAAAGCTGGATTCCTAGACGAGCTAGACGAGTGATTACCTGCTGCTGTAGTAGAGGCTTTCCTTTCGAGACAATAACACGTTCTTGCTGGTTTTTAGTATATTGGAAACCCTGCAATCGGATAGGCAAAGTGTGAAACGATGAGCGTGGGTTTTTGAAAAGAATTGGCAAGAGGTTCCTTACAGATTCAGATCACATACTCTCTGAACCAGGTTTGCTCAGTTCTTCACCGGGGAATCAACGTGCCAAATCTCGCTATATAGAGCTAGTTGAACGACAAATCGGTTCTCCTTCATATCACTGACTGTTTTCCAACCCGTAATAAACATTCAATGTAATTCTTAAGAATGTTCTTCTTCTTGATGCAGAGAGAGGAGAACATAGCCATTGATGAGATCCGAATAATAGCTGTGAGTGATGTCCTCCATTACCTTTCTCAAGAAAAAGCAGAGTTTCTGTCGAAGCGTTCGAGTACAATCATCTTAATTTGTTGAACGGCGACGTTTCGACTGCCCTTACTAATACTCTTCTTGAACTGCAACTTCGCCCACAATTGCTATTACTCTTCTTGCAAGGTATTTCTTAACGACTTCACGCAATATTTTGTGAGTTTAAAAAGGGAAGTGAGTTGGCGGGTACCTTAGGCTAGTGCGAATTCGAGCTGTGATCAGCTCGAGTGTATCTCAAAGCGAACATTTTTTGTAGTTCTCAGAATCCGTGTTTCCTTTTCTGCAGCGCGGTGATGTCAACTAAGCTGGTCGTAAATCCTCTACGATGTTCTTAGCAACGGCATATTCTCATGAGCAGACTAACAATTTACAAACATGTGAGCTTGTTATCCTTCCGAAATTTTGCCTCTTGGAATCATCAATTCTCTCTCCTTGCACAAAAAGTGGTATTTTGCGCGGAGAGGCGATGATCCAATCGCGCGCAGAATTTTAACAGCAGAGGAATCGATTTAACGAACCTTCAATTCACCAAAATGTGGTCTGTTTCGTTATATTACTCCACAATATGACAAACCCACATTCACACCGATGACAGCGGTAATTTTGTAAAAAGTGAGTCAGCTCGAATAGCTTCGATGCCCATGATTAACTATTACAGCCTCTTGTTATGATCTCTCCATTTCAATCTATCGGCATACCGAAAGGCTTCTCAGAGGTTCTCCTGCGCCCAATCTTTGCATTGAAATCTTAGATGATCATCGCTCAAAGAGAATTTACGACGCTTTTTGTAGATGCTTAGAAACCAATATACAACACTTTGACTTTCTCTCGCTAGAATGTGATGTCGGTACATAAGCGGCGAGACTGTGGAGCCCGTATTTGATCCATATCTCTTCAGCCAAAAACGTTCGATTCTTACTGATGTTTATGAACAAATTCGTTTAGCGAGAGCCGATGGGTTTTCTAGTATCGCATGATTCAAACAACTGTTCTTCATCGGGAAATAGACGACGTTTAAATGAGCGACATCTTCTCGTCTCAACTACCCCGATAGCTCTAAATCTTTCCTACCTGAACCACAGAGCTTCTATAGAGGACTGGCATGAAGATGAATGTGTATTACTAGTGCAATTCGTCATCTTAATCCTTCGAGTTATCGAGAGCCTAGAATCTTGTCTTGATATTTTTAGCAACCTTTTCGAGTTCGTCCTATCTCTCGCTGCCATATCCACTTATGACTTACGGGTTGGGGCAGGGATGGGCACTTATTTCGTTCTGTATAGCTATAGATGTCTGTGTGGAGCTTGTTGAGGTCCGAACGTTGGCGGCATGCTGGATAATCGTAAGAAATTCATATTTTAGAAGATCAGTCTTGTCTTATCCTTTATAATTTGATTGGTCAGTGGCAAAAATCCTTCCATGAAATCATTGCTTGAACGAGTCGAACTTTCCAATTTTCCAAAATCTCGGCTTATATCAAGGGACCGTTTATGTAATCCCCAACAGGAATTAGGGATACGTATTTTTTTAAAGCGTGATGTGCATTTAAAAAACGCAATCAGGAGGCTTTTTCGACAACTCCAACTCTTATTTGATACAGAGCTATTTGTGTTCACCAGTTCTATGAACATTTGGATAATTGTATTCAACCAATGTAAAACCAGAGTGAAATTTTTGGAAAAGACATTTGCCCAAAGTAGATTTTGATGCCACATAACAGTAATAATATGCTGCGACAACGACGAATATATTGAATTCTCAATCAACTTGAAGAAAATTGAGCGCTTAAGAAGGTGATTTTTGCTAAATAATTAATAACCTGTCAATTAAAGAAATGAGTATCCTCTTTGTTTCTGAACTGAGCCTTTCGTATTAAATGAAGCTGTAATGCTTACGACGAGGACTACTCCCATTGAATGCGCTTTGTAGTCGACTTCATTATCTATCGTTCATACTAGTTTGATGCGTCCTTGAAACTATAAAATTGCTTGCGCTAGCTTACCGATCTATCATTGTCAGTGCTGCTACCCACCCAGACAAAGCTGGCAACAGTCTGTGAGCTCACAATGTTTCAGTTCTCGGTGATCTTTGTGTGCAGGATTAAACCAGCGATCACCCATGTTGTTAAAGACCACCCGTAAACATTGTCACATACGCCTTTCCAGTTATTCTCGAAAAACTTCACTCACATTCCTGTAGTTCTCTACAGATGTTTATCACCTTATCGTCACTGAATATTTTATGGATGTCAAGTTGCAACAAACAGCGTTGGTGTTCTTCCGCAATAGATATAACCAAGAATGTGGCATGTTCAGCGCTTGCGAAGAGATCTTCATCTGAGAGTCCAGCAATATCAGCAACCACCTTCTGGTGGGGCCTAGGCTAGCCTGCTTCTGTTCGACAAAGAAAGCCAGCTTGCTCGATAGCAGGAAATCGTAAGTATGGCTATCTCCAGACTGTAAAAAAAGAAAATACCTCGCCGAGAAAGTACCAGCTGAATACAAATCTTACCGTGATCTGTATGATAATACGTGAGAATAGGTCATTCAAGCAGTCAAACTTGTAAGTGCGACCTTTTCCAGTAGCTCTTAATATTGTTTATTAAGACTCTGATAGCTATCAAGATGTTCGATGAATTCTTTATACTGTAAATTACTTGAAAGTGCTTAGTCATGCTTGCAAAGCAAAAAGATGCTTCACTCTAACCTACTTTAAAAAACGACTTCACTTGAGCTTTAGCATTTTAGGACACTATACAGCTTTATTTCTTCCGATTAATTGTAGCGTACATTGATTAATGTCTTGAAACACGACTCTGCTTTGTGTAATTTCATATAGAGCATAGCGACGTTGCTAATTCAATGCTCATGTATTTTTCCACTCAAACGTACTTTTGTATTAAATGAATAGAAATTATATCCACGTTTTCAGATGTCCATCAAATGAATTTCAATTATCGATGGAGACTTCGTTGTCTCGACGATATCGATTTCAATCTACTCTTATGTTTTATATGTGATAATTACTTCAGAATCGAAAGCTGTCCATTCGGCTTTTTATCACATCTTCATTGTAGCAGGTAATTCTTTTCACAAAAAATGATATTATGGCCGTTTCCTTTCTTTTTCGGCTGGCATGTAAACGAGTAATACGAGTAAAAATACTCAGACGAAAAAACTATTATCAGTCAAGGAATAACAACGGTCATTTCTGCTAACACCTGACATAGCATCGCCAAAACTAAACACTAATGAGTGATATCATCAGTAATCGGCTTGTCATGCCTATATTATAACGACATTTTTATCCACGCATGAAAGACTTCTTTTAGTATAAAGGATGATAGTTACAGCTCTTGGCGTTGATCAATCTCTGAGGGTGTGCGCCATGCAGTCGCCTTCAATTCCTGACTTTGTTTGAGATGACTGAATGCATATCCGGCCTCTACAATGACTCGCGATGGCTACCCGCCGAACCGAGTCACTGCTGCTTCAGTCTGATGTGATTCCTCAATGTATACATAGTCATTCACCTTTATAAGTGTGATATCCGTACTTACCAGGAACGATTCGTTGTTTGGCTGACTCCTGAAAATCTATGTATTGTGAATATTGAGGTGGTTCAAAAAGATATTTCGTGAAAGCTCGCCCGCGACACCGAAGCTTCTCAGGTGTTTTTTGTTCAAAACACTTCGTAACCTTCTAGGCCAACGATATCTCTTTCTTCCACCTCATTCATTGTCACTTATCGACGTGGGATTCCTCACTATGCGACTAAAACAGAAATCAAGCGCTTATTACCTGAAAAGAGAGTGAGCTGGCTTGATGATTGGAGTGGATCCTTCGAGGCAAGTATTGCTATTTCGAAGACGTAATTGCTTTCGTAACGAATTCTCAGGGCGTCCCTAGCAGTCAAAAGATTATTACATTTTGCACATAGTCGATTGAAATTGCATCTTTTGCATAGCGAAACCCAATCATTTCCTGACTGTTGTATCGCTCTATTAAGTCCATTTCAAAATCACTTACTGCTTTGAAATTATTGCGATTTGCGTTTTCGAATAATTATCGATTGTTTACAGAAAAGAAACCTTATCCGGCGAGAAATTTCAACTGTTACAGTGCAAAAAAAGACAAACCACTTGAGAAATTAAATAAACCTCTCAAATTCAATTGATCTCAGCAATTCAGTGACTATTTTGTACTTCAAATGAGACCAAAAAAGACATCCACCACAGGGTAAAACAGGGTGAAGATAACTGAAAAGTACCGAACTTAGTGAAGGCTTACAGCGGGACCAGAACTTTTTAGCTGTGTTTTGTTTAAAACACTTCGTTGTATCCAATAACAACATGCTATTTCTTCTTGCCACGTCATTCATTATCGCTCATCGACGTGGGAATCATTCATTATACAAATGAAACACTGCTCAATTTCTGGGAAAAGTTGTGCTGGCTCGATGAGTGGCCATTCCGTGACAGGTACTTGCTTATACCGCGTGCCGCAGGCGGTCTTCTTTCTTGTCCATTCGAAATTACTGTTATCATAACACTATGCACTTTATCTATCATTTGGCCAATAGCATAAAGAGGCGTCTTTGACTCGGCATCCCCATTGCTCTGTTTTCTGCTGAGAATTGGTTTGATGTGTTATATGAACAAACTTTCGTGCTTTGTGCAGTGCATTATCCAACAGAACGTTGTTATTGGAGGCACAAATTGTACCATATCGCTCACATTGGTATTCGAGACCATTTCAAGAAGGCTTATGTCTAAACAAAAAAAATGTTTTTCTTTGTTTTTTACACCTTCAAAATAACCGATTCAGATTTGAGGTGAAAAGTTCTGCAGGCGTAATTGACATTATGGGTGTGATTGCATATAAATGGGCACGACTCGATGCAAACCTCTGTTTTGGTATGTCGTTTTTATAAAGACAAAAAGGAGTCATAAAGAGCGCATGTAACGAATCAGCTAAGGATACTTTTAGTTAAGCTTATCATCGCTTTTCAACCCTTCTACTAACTCTTACTTTTTTACATCTCATAAATACTATCTGAGTCAGCATGTCATGTGGTGCGTTAGCAAGCTTTCGTACATCCCGATACACGTGTTCCGACCTTACAGTTTCGTCAGTCTGGTATGACTCTTCGTCTTTAGTCTTTAGCCAATCCTCTCGGAAGCTCCTACTCTTCCTATATAGACGTAAGTGACGACGAACGATTCACACTGCACTGCCGTCAAGTGAACAATCACAAGATTGGCGATTTTCGACACTCGGTTGTTATAGGCTGGTATTTGTGTAGCATTATACCATTATTTCAAGTGCTTTATTGGGACCTCTCTCATGATTTTTTACTCGACGGCAGTGCCGTGTAAATCGTTCGTCGTTACTACCTCTTTAAAGGAAGAGTAGGGGCTTCCGAGATGATTGGCTAAAGGCTAGAGACGAAGGGTTCTGCCCGACTGACCAGACTTCAAGATTGAAGCACGTGTATCGGGCTGTACAAGAGCCCATTGACAGACCACATGACATCCTGCTCAAATAATAGTCATGAGATATAATGAAATTTGAGCGTGGTCTCAATAAACACTCCAAATAAAAGTACAATGTTAGTTTTGTAAGAAATGTGCAATGTACAGCCACAGTACCTCGGACTCGCTCAGTAAAAGCTAAGGTGGCTTTCAACATGCGAGCAAAAGAACAACACTATACAAAGGCGGAAATCTGTGATTTCGACTGCAGCTTCAGCTGCAGACATCGATGTACTTTCCTGCTTCCTACGTCATTCTTGCTGACTGATTTTCGGAGACACCACCAATGCAGGCAGAATTTGACTACGACAGAAACAGACTGAGCATCTCGAAGGTGCATGTGCAACACGTGGCTCTCAGAAAGGGTAACCACAGGTTTCAGGATCACACGAGACTTGGAGTCATGCCCGTATCTCAACATTCTCGTAGCGCATGGTCGTTGATTCGATCAGTTTTTGATGTCCGGCTTACCCCTTCAAATCTCTGCGGTCAACGGAGTGTTATCAGATCTCTTTGAGAAAGAACATCCATGGGCCAAAACTCACTGAAGACTTCTTCTAGATGGAAGCCTTGCAATATCTTGCAGAAGAACTAAGCATTCTGAACAGACTTGATCTGACTATGAATCAGCGAAGTGGAAAACACCATAACTTGTAAGGAAATCATGTTCCTGATGCATGAAAAATCTATATAAAAAACAGATACTGACAGTTCAATTCGGTTAGCGGAAAATAAAGAATATGTGGCCCATTCGATGGATAGAAACTTTCCACAAGAGTGTTACTAATTATTCGAAAGGTTGAATCTTTAATTAAAGCTGTGCATAGCCAGATTCTATTGGAAACGCTTTGTTACTCTACCAAATTCAAAATAAAATTATGTTTTACATCGGCGGCCCGATGCAGCCATTACTTCGCTAGCAACACGAAAAGCATATGATCGTGCAGAGAAAAGCCTTTAGCAATATAGTCAGACATTTAATCTGGAGTTTCTTTCAAATTGGAGAAATAATTGCTAACTGATAATAAAAATCTTGATAACGAAATTCGAACTTTACCTGCCACTCCCTCCTTCTCCTCCCCACCTCGTAGAATAGCCGATATATCCAAGATCGCGTATGTGAATTCGATCTTATTTTTTCTGCTGAACTACAGAAAAGCGATCTCTCCAAAAAATGTGCACAGCGTGGAAGTGATTCTCTTGAGGCATTTTGGATAAACGCCCAAAATCCCGAAATGAATCGGAAGGACGAGTGCGTCACCATCACACGAGATCTCGCGCCCTTTTTTCGATTGATCTTCTAACTTGACCTAGCAGCATATAAACAGGACCATTCGAATCATTCAAATAGTCTAGTACTGCATACGCCCAGGCTCTGAAGAAGGCGGATGGCCGAAACGTCAGCCGAACTTCTACGACTAATTTACCAACCTCGCGTCAGCTAATCACATAAGTTTCTCAATTTTCATATGCTTCTTCTATCGACCGCTTTTCTATAGACCGGCTCAAGATGATATAATCTGATAAGGATATGACATGTTTCAAACTGTTAGGTCTACTGGTATACAAGCGCCTATTTCGTCCTATTGAGACTCATCAGCACCGCCCTCCCTTGTTTCAACCGCTCGGCGTCGATTCCTCTATGGAGGATTATTTAACCTCAGGGCGATTGGCTGAGCCGCGGTAGGGTGCTACTTAGGAGCTACAATAGGACGAAACAGGGGCCTGTATATCATTAGACTTAACAGCTGAAAACATGTCATTTTTTTATCAGATTAATTTTTCGTCTAACAACCTATGGCGGAGAGCCTCATGTGCCAATGTATAAAAGGCTAAAGAACATCATTTGGTCATTGTTTCATTAAAATCGTCAATTCCAGCGCCTTGTTTTTGTCACGGCTATCAGTTGTTTGTTGAGCGTTTTCGAGCTGATTTATGAATTTTCATCTCTGTCCATAATGGATCGCGTCATAAATCATAAACTTGACTGGTTTTTAAAACAAGTAATAGATTCCTATGCTTCCCGTGTTTTTTTTTCTTTTGTTTTTCTAAACATAAAACTGGTGGAATGCTATTGCTGCAAGGCTCTTAACATATATGCATGTAAAGTGCGCATTTTTGGTGAGTATTCCAGATGTTCCCAAATGGGTTAGGAATATCTGATATTATAGGTAATATGTGGTTTTGAAAAACTCTCTTGATTACTTTTTACAGCACGCGTTTCATTTCCTTGTATAATGCACGACGAAAATGGAGTGAGAGTAGTGCAGTAGTTGAAAGTTACTTGTAATACACGAAGGGTTTCTGTATCATGAAGTCGTCTATCGCAGTCGATTGATGCACGTCAGCAACAACGAAAACATAGCTCAGGACTTTGGCAGAACATTTTTCAGACCGGCTCCCGACTCCCCAACTTCCCTATGATGCTCCCACGTACACGTATCTCAAATGGAGTAAAATTCATATGTCATCTATG
Organism: Parelaphostrongylus tenuis; assembly: GCA_019055375.1. NCBI lineage: Eukaryota > Metazoa > Nematoda > Chromadorea > Rhabditida > Metastrongylidae > Parelaphostrongylus > Parelaphostrongylus tenuis. The sequence continues at coordinate 38,735 of JAHQIW010003725.1, forward strand.
AAGGATTGATTGGCGCCGAAATTCCATAAATTTACACACTATTATCAAGTCTATGTAGCCTAGTCTAGATGATGGATAAAGTGAGAGATGTGAGCAAAAAAACGGCGCATGTTATCTGTGATCACGGAGCACATGATGAGTCACAGCATGAGAGCATCCTGATTTGCCTGTAATGGATCGGCCAGAAATCACTAAGCTGAACAGATCTGTGCAATCCGTAGGCTTTTATTTTCTCAGAAGCCATAACATGCACTGAAATGGAAGAAAAGGGGTATTAATGGAATTCTTCTAGCCTACCGATAGCCCTCTGAAGTGATTCAAGTGCTCCAAGAAGAGAAGAATCAGAAACCGTCACTGGAGGCAGATAGACTACTTGATAGCTTATGAGGCTAGCAAATGGAGCAGCATTGTTCAACCAGAATTTCACAGCAAATCATCGCCAACACTATAAGTCATCACCATAAATAACGTCTTCTCATCTGTGCTATGAAGTAGGGTTCACTCTGAGGCGTGAGCCACTGATGAGACTGGTGACACCGCCAAAAGGTACAAATGGCTGACGTGTCATCCTCGGTAGGGCTTTGAGCATTCCACAGACTATAGTAAATCACTGCAATTTTAGTATGACAAATATTTCTTGCTGTCCATGACGATAAATGCGTACAGTATTAGTTGCTGGAGCAAAGCCGTACGACACGAGTTGGCACAGTGATGGCATCAAAGGTTATCTCGTCGGAACCTTCGGAAGGTTACAGTATTTTGAGCTTATGTTAGTTCGCGTATTCAGGCGACATTAAAATTCACTTCTGTAGTTGGTAAACTCTATCCTAATTGTTAATTTTGATCTATGGCATTCCGAATGTCGTGGAGTACAGATACAATCTTAAGCAAAAAAGAATTGGAGTATTTTAATCTGACATTGAATTTATATGCTCTTATGTAACGAACTGATTAAACATGATTATCAGATGTGCAATTATTTAGTCCTTTTTTCTAAAAGACAATGCTTCCTCAATGATAATGAACTGTTGTATTGTGGTGTGAAGTGATTAACATCTCCGTCAGTATGAATTTCTGTTATATTCCTCGACTATTCAGCTTCTTCCTCGATATTCCTGAAATAACCTGGCACATTGACGAACATTTGAATAAATTATGAAAGATCGATGTGCAGTAAGCAACGACGTTCTGCGTTACATTCTTCTAACTTTTTATACTGATGTGAAGCGCACATGAGATGTATTTCTGGCTTTTAATCGGAACAATATGCGGCAGTTGTATATCAAGAATTCTTAGGCTTGAACATAATTCATGTTCAAGTTATGTGTAATTGATGAATATAGGTTCTTTACCCTCTAGAGATGGTGTGCACCTTGTCCAGACATGTGAATATTTTCAGACTTTTTGCTGAATGCAGGTTTTTTTCTGGACACAGTTCCATAGTCGTTCGAAAGCTAAAAATTCGTTTATTTAATGCTATGCATGTTTTCTATAAAGGTTTCTCTAGTGTGTCGCCAAAGCAAAATTACAATATGCTTCTCACTCATTCAGCTTTGCTCATTCGGCTAGACTATAAGGATAACTTTTTCGTTAGACCTTCTGCAGTGATTCAATAGCTCAAGTTCCCAGTTTGAAGCTAAAATTATGCTTATAAAAGGATTTCCATGCAGCGTTTGTAAGAGCAAAAAGACGATTAGGTCTCAGACGTCAGATAGTTGTCTCGTCACTCACTTCATAAATTTATAGGATATAGTTGTGTTATAGGCCGCCCCTTGCAACCCTCTAAAGACAAAGCGTTTTTTTCATTTTCCCTAAACATTTGGTAATCGTTTGGATAGCTCAGACTTTAGCGATTTCAATACTATATTTGACTACTAACGACAAAACACCTTTTCCAGTGCGTTGTGACTGCAGTTAAAGCATTGATGCACCTTACCTTACATATACAAATCGTTATAAGCACATGATACCTCACAGAGAATAGTCTAAGGCATTATGAATTTGTTACGATAGTGGATAGTGGCTCAGATGCGTTTTGGCGGTTTCGCCCTCCTCATCAGAGCCACACCGTTCCAAGTCCTGTCGACTAGAATAGAATGGTGAAAACGTGGCAACCACAGTTTTATGTTGTTCCACCGTGGCAACTTTCCCATCCCTATTACCAGTAGGAAACCTGCATGGAGTGTGAATATGAACGGGCGAGATCATTGGAACGTACGTAAACTATTAACGCACCAACTTCGAATGGCGTGAAACATTTCTCTGATAATAAGTTCAAGTTTTATATTCGGCGTGCTTCAGAGCCTATCTCACTAAACAAAGCTCTTCTCCTATACTACGACTGATTAAGTATTATCTCGGATATCAGCGATTTAGTTATGCGTTTTTACTAGAAACTCCTCTTTAATTCGCTGTAGTTGTATTACGAGCCTATGTGATCTCCTTCCTGTGATCTACACTTGAATCATTCAGTGGAAACACATATAAAAAACGGCTCTGAAGAAGGCGAACTGCCGACACGTTCGGCCGTCAAATAAAGTTTTATATAACACGTCGTGTTTGGCTTGAAGAAGAAAATCAGGAATAAGATTTGTCTTACATTCGCCGCGTCTTCTACACGTATCTCACCAAAAAAACTCCTCCCCTAGACTTTGAGTAAATACTCATCAGCTCAAATCTCTGCAATTCGGTACGGTTTTTCTTTTGAAAGTGCCTTTTTTAGTCCGTTTCAATAACCAAAATAAGATTGAGGTTGCACTCGGCGCGCGCAGCATTTACCGGGTTGAAGGAGTGCATGGCTATGTGGATAGGATTTCACGACACTGGCCACGAACGGCACTGAAACGGTTAGAGTTTTTGGATGGTCGTTTTAACAGACTTTTAGTAAGCGGTCAACAGCAGAAATTTGATTGGAAGCTTTGTTCAGTTTTGAAAGGTCTACATAGCGCTAGAACGGAGAGAAGAGGGCAACATTTACTACTCCTAGTCAAACCGAATCTGGTCTTGCTAGCCGCCTCTTAGTTAGGCTTGCTCGTA
>JAHQIW010003726.1:0-92978 GCA_019055375.1 Parelaphostrongylus tenuis
TGTTTCACGTTAAAGATCCCTTATTGTCATTCCACTCGCCCGATGATAAGTCCGATATATTTGTATTTCACTTAACTGGACAAGCGTCGCCATTTAATTGCATTACATAGACAGGAATATCAAAAATTGATAAAAAAATGAAAACTTACGGTGGAGGTGAAGGAATGTAAACTTTTACGGACCATCGTGAAACCGTTTTCAGTCTCTTTTTCCTAGAAACCGTGTAAATAAAACCGGTAATGCGATAGCAATAGCAAATGCAATCGAGCATCACGAAGCTCGCCAGTTTTCCACCTTGGCTTCGTCTATAAGTTAAGTTTTACATTTCAACATTACTCTTATGTCAGATGCGTTTAGGTTGCCTATTTACGAAGAAAGGAGTAACTTGGGCGAAAAGCCGTCGAGGCAGAGGGAGCATAATAGTTGCAACTGTTCAAGGAACCCTTTTACGGATGACCAGTGTAAAATTTTTTAGTGCGATATGTCGATCTCCACTTACCCCAACCAACTTCTCCATCTATTTAATAAACAAAGCATTTTGTTTTCCATGACTCTTTTCGTGATATTGATCATTTTACATGAGCAGTATGAAGGAAATCCTCAATAAAAAGCAGAAAGAGTTCAAAAAATGGATATGGAGATTTTTAGCAGCGCTACGTTGGTATTAGTGTGTGTATTTTTTGGATTAGATATTGGTCATGTTAGTTACAAGGTACATCAGACCGATAGTTATCTAAATCTCAGCCACTTTATCGCCCGAAACAGAAGAGACTAAACTTGCGCAAATCAACGGAGACAACTCATATACTACTTGATTTTTTCTATCAAGTAAGCATCGGTCTTATAATCTCCACACAATACTCACGGTGATCTTGGATGATAGAGCAACTTGCAATCTCGTCAAGCGGTTAATGTGGTGTCGACGTTGGACGGCGCTTTGATGAGTTCCTCTTGTGTTGAGTGACTGGACCTTTTAGATTCTGTTAAACTGATATGATTTGCGTTAAGGTTGTGCCATATGTGCGCTGCCTGTTACTTACACAGTTTTGGCGATTTTTCGAAATGTTGGTCGATTACACCACTTGCTGAAGCAATATTATCGCGTTTCCCAAGACTTCATTAATTAGGCGCAGCAAACGATTTTTTCGAGTTTCTGCCGCAGATATGCTGAGTTCGCCAAAATTTTAATGTTGATTCGTAGTACAGTGGCAACGAGTTGTTTGGGTTAAATTTCGTAGTACAGTGGCAACGAGTTGTTTGGGTACGACAAGCTGAAATGTCTCAATCTAAAGCTGATTGATGATAAAAAAAAAGTGCCACTCACCGCTGTAAGCTGCTCCAAGATGAAGTTGTCATCGAACGTTCTTCTAATAAACTGAAGCCAAGCTCTTAAATAAACTTTATCTCGGCATCGACGACGCTTCAGCAATCAGAGCGAAGAACATACCCATCACCCTCCATTTTGGTTAATTGTGCAGCCGTCGGCTTAGTAAGCGCCACGGCAATAAAATTTAGAACTGCTTCGTGTGCATGAGCAGCGAAGCTATCATCTGCTGTGTACGTGTCCGAAAAACAGTTCTCCACGCGTCCATTGCCTGATCTCACCAGTAGCCACACTTGGGCGTGTTAATTGATGGCATAATGATGCGAGTGTATGCCAAATAATTCTCACCCTTTTTATTACAGAACTCTCTTATCAATTCGCTTTGTTCACTCTTTGGTATGATAAGTGTGTTTTTTCTTTCCTATCCGCGGTTTTAATAAAAGCGATTACTTTTAGTCTATAAATAATAGTAGTGTGAGGAATTTCAATTACAAACTGGAATGACCATGGAGTGATTCAAGTCAATATACTACTGGGTCAACTAAACAATTATATAACACTACCATTAGAAGTGAAAGAAGCGAACCGCTTGGGTCAGAAGATTGTGGCTGCCCACCTTATTTCTCCTAATGTGGACTAGTGTTGCTTAATCCTGAGTGCTTTAATGAGTTCGTTCTGCTGTTAGTGGCATTAGTAAGATGGCGAGCACTACTTTCGCTCCCATCTACAAGTTTGTGTCCTAAGTGGTCGCTATATTCCCATATAGTGTGGGTCACTTTCCTCTGACATTTTTCTCTTTCAAGGCAGAGCCATTTTTGTTCCAACCTTTTGGAATTGCTTTCTAGTTCATTGATAGGTAGAGTCACGTAGATTGGGTTTCGGACCGATGACACCCACTTCCAATGCTCTTAATATGCTTACAAAAAATTGCTAAAATCTTTTAACAAGCCGGTTTTCAACATGGCTCGCTATTCTCATATTAGATCAGACTGTGTATTTAATTCTAATTGCTGCAAAAATCATGATTACTCAATAGACCTATGGATAGAAGGAGCATTCGAAATAGCCAATGCTTATGCCGGGCGGATACTTCGAAATACTGGACCGACAACCGACTTTAAGGAAGAGGCCCATAGGATAATCAGAGATATTTTAGTACTCGATGCATTCCATTTGAGTACACCTGTATCGCGTAAGACAAAAAGCTTTCTCAAAGTCGTTTTATGTTCCGAATTCCTTAGGAGTTTTGGATATCGAAAACATTATAAGCATTTTAGCATGAAACGAGCCAGCTCGTAGTAGGGTTACATTTCTCACGTTATTTTATGTGTCAAGTACACATTCTCACATTACATTTATCATACAAATCAGTGTCACCAAAAACGATCGTATGATCACATGCTTTCACATCCCTGTAAGTTGTCTGATATCACTCGCGTTTACCACCTAGTTATAACATTATTCATTAATTTATACGTGCTTTCAAAATTTACTGCCTCTCTATGATGGCTAAGCAAAAGTTCTTGATGTCGAAACCAAATGTATAGCGAATGTTCATCCATAAAGCATGGATTCCCAAGTTAAAGGAAAAACCAACCCTTCGCTCTCGCAAGCCAAATTGTGGTAAAATACACCGGCAATTATCCAACCAATCTAGTATCAACTAGTCGCACAAGGAGGCAAATCTTCCTCTGATCCCACAATAGCCGCGTGAATGCCTGTGTGGCAACGACCTTAAGGTTTAGCGGCTGACTTTGAGACTCCATGTAAAATTTTTATCTCAGCACGTCCGCACACATGATGCTCACGTGCACGACGGAAGGCGAGGCTAACGATGACATGAGATCAGATCTCGTGTTTGGTGCATATCATTGAAATACGCAATGCGATCACGCTCAAGACATGCTGTGGGGGTTAGTTCATTCTGTCTACTGAAACACGTGTACAGTCCCTCCCCGGACCCCTGACCGATACGTTCTTCTTAGAACCGGTTGATCCCATCGGTTACATTGCGATAACACCGCTGATATTTTCTAAAGCCGGTCACGTCAATAGTTTACAGTGTGGTTTAAATCAGATAAAAGTAACTGAATGATCTTTAGTCCGAGTCTACAACATACTGAGGCCTTATACAAGCCGCTCTTGTGAAAAAGTCAAGACGACTTTAAAAGAGTGAAATTAAGGGTATATGCATGTTATAAAAGGCTTATGGAGTGCGACAATCATTATGGGCATGAATTTTTGTCCATGCTCGGTGGCAGAGGAAAAATGAAAGAATTTTCAAAATCAAAAGACAGAGTGGGCAATGCCACCGCATCCCATTTATTCCCCAAACAATAGACGTCCTCCAAGATGATATCGAACAAATGTTTAACATAAGTCTCAGAGCTTATGAATGTAGCAAGTATTTTTAATCTGTTAGCGATCAAGGTATTTTTTGAATTTGAAAAAGTGATGTAAGATGCACAGCTGACTGCTGATTATCTCACTCCATCGAGGGAATGATAGCTATTGTGTTTTCATGGAAAGATTCGATTTTCGAGCCGCGTACTAAACAGTGATTCATCAAAAGTCTGATAACGCGGCATTTAGTCTCACAACAGAAAACGCGGTGCTACAGTATATCATTGAAACTACCAGTGTGAAGCATTTGTTTAACGAATTGTTTCAAATGAAGTAATCTACTTATGACTTCATTGACCAATAATGACGTTGGAATAGCTTATTGTAATATATGAAATGTAGAATATCGACTCTCTTCGGTTACGTCTGGCACAACATTTGTAATAAGTGTGTGTGTGTGTGTGTGTGTGTGTGTGTGTGTGTGTGTGTGTGTGTGTATGTGTGTGTGTGTGTGTGTGTGTGTGTGTTGTGTGTGTGTGTGTGTGTGATGTTCAGCAGAGCAATTTTCTTACAAATTTTCATTGAGCTTGTCGACTATCCTGTACTAACAGTACCAGGCAATGAACTGCCCGACTCGGCAGATCGAAAATAATCCGTTATGCCTGCCATTCGAATCAATTCACCAGTGCTTCGTAGTAATGGTTTCTCACTACGCAATATTTTTTCCTGAAATTTCTCTTAATGACCTTTCCGATTTTTTATTAAACTGTTTTATGTTGTACACGTGCATCTACCTAGCAAATGCCCGTCAGCTTCATTCTTGTTTACTTATTGTTCGTGCAGAATGTTCTTAGTGTAAAACTTCTCGTAAGATAAATTTTCAGAGCAGTCGAAATGGAGCCTCGTGAACTCGATGGACGAAAACGATGAGCAATGCGAAATGCCTTATGTCAGGAGTGTTCTCTCCATGTGAGATCGTTTGGTCGACGTAAATTGATAGCAATGCAGTTATTTTCTCGCTGCATATTTTTTGCTCGAGATATTTTGGCACATTTTTTGCATTCAATTGGCAGCTTATACAGCTTTGCCCAGTTTACCGTCGCACTAGAAAAACAATTCGTTTCACTGACACATTCACATGGAACGATTTTTTTGGGCGCACTTAATGGTCTGAATTGAGTTTCACTAGGTGTAGCCGGCTAACGACGTTGCCAGACATATCAGTTATACTGCACACTGATATTCCATGTAAAGGTACTTCTAACTGCGGTAAGGTAGCAACTCATTGAAGAAACCTGTATAAGTGTAACTATAGCATGGTTGTACAGTTGACTTCGCCTATACTAGCCACATTAGCAATCACTAGAAGAGCTAGACGTTCATCACTTTGTTTTTCATATATTTCTTCTTATTTCCAACTTTTATTCTCATCGTAATATTCTTACAATGCCGTAATCATCTCTCTTAAATGGAGTTATCTTATAGCCTCCGATCTTTGCGATTCACGTTTTGTCAACAAAACATTTTACAATCCTTACTACCATCACACTCTTCACTGTAATGACAACTACTTACTTTAAGACTCTATACCGCATGAATGAACTACTCCTTCCAGCGTTCTTCGATGATCTCCGAATAGACGATGACGCCAACCATGTTTTGAAGGCCACCACTGGCAATGGGATCCGATTTGACGACGATGCAGTTCCTGTTATGAGCCCTCAGGTGTGGAACAGTGCCACAATGTTCTTAGTATTCGTGATTTCTCTCTCAGTTCTTAAATAGGTTAAGCTTTGTGGCGCTCATTAGTTGCGTTGATAAAATTTCGTATATAAATGATCTTTTCTCTGTATATAACATCAATGACTAGCGAGTGATTCGAGCTAACTGCAGTAACATTTCCACTTGTCCCTTTAGAGTTTTAGACCTTTTCACAAAGTCCTGCTCTTTCCATAGACTTAAACATTTTACAGTATAATCTGACAATGTATGTGAGCCTTTCATGAGCTCTGTTATGAGCGTAAATATTGCGCAATTGCGAAAATTGCGCTGTATAAGTACCCATAACAGAGGATATATTGTAAATATATTGTTCATGATTGCGCTCTCAAAATAGTAGATCTCATTGATTTTTATATTACGGCTCGAAATTCATTCAGTAAGAGTAACATCATCTAGCTGTTAGTTCTTTTGATAATCACTTGACATGTGAAGCCCACTTGCCAATGTCTCTTGTCTTTCGTTAGGCATAGTTAAATCGTGTCTCAGGCTCACATCATAGCGCACATAGCATCGTTTGTCGATCAGGTTGTCTAATTGGTTGGGATCCTCAGATGATTCTTGTGCACTTTCATAAGGTTTTCAAGTCGTGCGTTAAGAGGAGAGTTTAAATTGTGAAAAAGGTAGACACGAAGTTGAATGTTGCTTGACTTGTTCTTCAGAACAGCTACGTCGATTGTGATAGTGTAGACACCATAAAGTTCAATCTATAAGCTTCCACTGCCAGACTTATCACATTTGGGACTAAATTTCTTTCACCTTTGCATAGTGTGAAAGGTAAGGGCTCTCAGGAAAGTCTGAAAGTTTATAGTATTATAGTGCTCGTTCATACTTCGGTTCTAATGAATTTCAACGTAGCGAAATCAATCTATTTCTTACCATCACATTAAAAAGTCGCTTTCAATAGGAACCATTGAACACCACACGTCTGATGCATTGCGACTTTACAAAATCAGCCGTAGATAACAACCAGCTATAGATGGATCAGCTTAATTTATTTAATAAAACCAACAAAGCGGGCAATAATGTGCCATGATATGAAAACTGTTCAAAAACAAACAAAGTTTTCAAAATCGGGAACATCGCAAGCTGTGGTCATTCACGGCCTTTGTGCATATAGCGGCACGCAGTTCAGTGTACACTGTCTGAATTCAAAAATAAAGAATAACTAAGTGTGCAAATAAGTTTTGGAAATGCATCAATAACAATTGCATTCCACTAAATCTAGATTCATCAGATGGCCGAAAGTCGTGCATTGTATACTGGTCAGCGTCGGAGCGTAGTGACTTTGATGAGGTGAGATTGATGTTCTTGTATCTTCATATAAATTGATTCCCCTTCTACTAATCCGAAAAAACCTTCCTCGAAGCCACGTGCCTCAGGTGGAACTTCGAAAATCCGTAAAGATCTCACGTGGCTTCGTTCCCCATACATTATTTATCAATAAATGAAGAGATAAAGCATGAAGCTCAACTCTCATGTGGAGACCAGCATGTACGTGTTCTTATTCACCGAGCACTATATTACATTGCAGAATGATTTCCTTGCACAGTGCGCGTTGATACTTGAACCGTATATGAACCGACTTTTTCTATCCATGTAAGAGAAATTAATCAACATGTCTTGACATTCTCGTATTTGAAAGGACGAACGCAATGAAGACCTTGAAAAAGTACGACAATTCCTAAGTAACCTCAAAAATTATCCTGAATGGGCACGATTTATTCCATATGTGAAACTGAACGCTGCTGTGCCTAGAAGTGAGTCGAATTGCATACCATGTGTACTTTTCCTTTTCAGCTAAATAGAGAACTACCGAATTGTAGTTTTTTTCAGAAATTCAACTGGAATTAGCACTTCACATATATGCAAATATGAATTTTCGCCCAAAACATATGCTGATGATGACAAAAGGTATGGACAAAAATGACCTGGCGATGTTAGTCCAATTACCGCCTTGATATTTGTTTCTAATTGTAGTTTGTTTGAATCCAGGTAAGCGTAGTGATCTCCTAAGCACGGTTTATTTTATGGGTAAATTACAAAAGAAGACGATTAAATATACCTTCCCTAATACGATCAAATAACAAGTGGCTAGAATTGTTCTCAAAAAATCTTGATTCTCTCTCATCGCGAGATAGTGGTGCTCGATGGCCTGTGTGAATAAGAAGAGCACGAAGACTTGAGTAGTTGTCGTTTAATACTACTTACGTTTAGTGCTATAACGAAGAGGATCGCCGCAAGTATTTCGTCAAGGTCTACCATAAGTCATACGTCTCCTCGCGACTGTTTATAGAGATTTCGCCCAAAACAGTGATAGTCTGATAACATGATAACATGTCTGAGACTGCTATGAGGTCGTTTTAAAACATTATGCATTACTAGGCAGGCTCATGTTTCCCTCTTACAGGTACCTCAAAAGCGCAGGCGCCTTTCGGATCGACCGACCCGTAGAGATATACCCCTACATACAAAGGAAGCAACGCCGTATAACAGATCGCCGTAAGTCAGGTGAAAAATCACCCGACATTGCAGCATCCACATCTCAAGGGATATCCCCAGTGGATCAGTAGAACCGAAGGGCAATCTGCTACTAAGGAGCGTGGAAAGGGGAGACAGGCAGTTTTCAAGCACTGCATAAGTGTCGTCAGAACCTCTTAAGAGGTTCATACATGTTATCATGTTATCGGATTATCTACTGAACACAGTTTTTTGCAAATACAGCGCAGGACGGAATGCTTCACAATGCGCGAGCGGTGGATTTTGAGTATTGTTCCCCCAAAAACCCATTCCGATATTGATTATTCCCTCATACAAATTATTTCAGAAAGCATTCGAACCAGCGGAGGACATTCCTCAGGCGAGGACGCTTTTCCGCTTATCTTGCAAGGATACTGTCTCGGACATGAGATCAATGTTAAAGTAATGTCACTTCTATACTCATCTTTCGCACTTGTCTCTCACTTTATGCTAAGATGTTTATTGGATGTTGCAACTTTATCACCAGCTGTTCAAAGCAAACCGAAAATCGTAGGAGAAATGAAGTACAACGGTTTCGTAAGAAATCAATCGTTGTATCGAAAATTGTTCAAATGTGATTGTCATATCAAGGGTTCTTCAGAATCTGCGCAAGGAGACTTCTGACCAGAAGGCGTTTTGTCAAGTTGAAGAGCACAGGAGAGCACTAGCAGTGCGGTTTGTCACGACATTTCCAATTAGTTCTACGAGCGACCACAGGCGCACCCCGGATATATGTTATTGCAGCGAACGGAAATCGAGTGGTGAACGCACAACGGTTAGTGTTTCGTATAACTCACTCTTTTATTTTTATGAATTATGTCTATTAATTTATTATGCATCATTTTGCAGTTACCATAATCCACTTAATGGATTTTGTTATCGGTAATTTTCAATTTACACCTCTGACAACATACCTTTTCGCTTTAGCTTTTAGCAGATGCATAATTGCTTAGTTAAGCGTTTTCTTTTTCTGAATGAAGTAATCAAAGAATATAGAACTAAATAGGCGTTTAAAACAGAACTGTTTGTCTAGCAGTGTAATTTTCTTAGTAAAATTCTGATTAAAGTCAAAATCATATTTGAATGCGCAATATAAATTACGCAATCGCAAGCATCAGTAAGTAACTTGTGTGCACTATTCTGTCGTGCAAACCAAATTTGCGCCATTTCTTCCGTTTGAGGAAACTATGCATCATTACCAATACAAGCACGACTAACTCCTGTAGGTGATAGCCAAAATGCGTTTTTTTGAAAAATAGGTTCTAATGGTTTTCAATAAAAGAACTTCGATGAAACCTCTATCATGTTCAAGTATTTCTTTTTTCAATTTTAGCATTGTCCGGTGAAAAAAGACTGATTACTGAGCAATTTCAAATGTATTTGTCAAGATTTTTAACTTTTTACTCATGACATCTGTCATCGTTCAAACTACCAAAGTGTCGCTCTTCTTCTACGCTCCTTTCCTCTTCTCCTAGTGCCTCTCATATCACTTTATTTAGTTAAAATTCTCGAACACACCTACCTCGATGTTTTCAATAATCTCCATCATCCGGTGAACGAGAAAACATGCTACCTTCTCATAGGTTTGAAGATGTCAAAGAACGTCAGTGGATGACCTATAAATTTCTCATAATAACCACTATCTCTATTTATCTATTTGTTCGGAAAACTCTGCATAGCACTGCAATACGACTGTGCTTTCGCAAACCTTCCTGTGCCATCGCCTTCTTCGTGGCTGCACTGACGTCAGGTGGTACTGTATTACAGTTGCTCTTCTATTGATATTGGTCTTGAGAGTTATCCCATCAAACTGAATCCATTAGAGTAATGTACTGTTGGACGGACAAAGTAGAGTGAAATGTCTCCAATCTGAGTGTTCTTCAGGATACATGGTGGCTTGCTCTTATCTCCACCGAATGTTGTTTCCATGGCTATCATCCTTGTTCTATTAGTCCATATTAGACTAATGCCATTGAAAAATCCTTCCTTCCAAGATTTTTCTATCAAACACTTTCTTAGAGAGAAAATGGAGCCGTTGTGCATTGTATGTGTTTTTTATCGTTGTTGTTCTCATTTAGTAACTACATTTGGTTCACGAGGCCAAAAACCGTCAGAGCGTAACGTTCGCAGATGATCGCAAAGAGTCTTCGTTTGAAGTCGATACCGTAAGTCTCTTTGCTTACGGATCAATATTGTGCTAGCGGAAACTATGGTGCTATTACATTTAGCAAGAAATGATACCTTTGTCCATGTTGTATCCATCTGTATACGATTTATTCGAGTTCGTCGTGAAACTTCTCAACAATCGTCGCAACGTTAACACTGTTCCTGTTGAGTGTTGGATTTAAACGGCACGATCGATTAGTAAGTCGTGGATGAAATAAAAAGTTCTATTGTTTGTACATACTGGCATAATAGTAAAGATTCTTCACTTTCAGGTTAATTAACGAATACATAATGCGTCTAAAAATTTGTCACTATAGTCGGATAATCATATTGGATTACTGCCAAACTTCTTGTATAATATGGAATTTACATAATAAATATTCTGTAACAATTTCCAATTTCCGCTTTTTTTGTGGAAATGATCCCAACAGGGGAGTGCAATAAGTGCGAGTGAACTGCATGAAGTGAGACAAAATTATGCCGAAAGGCTGAGGTGAATAAGACATAAGCTGAGTTCTTAAAGAGCTGTTTTAGAATATTACACATTAGTGAAAGATTTGAGAGATAATTCAGGAAAATTGAGTGACACCTCTGCCGATTTTCATCATGGAGATCTCATTTCATCATTAGAGATCCGACTAGATTTTTAAAGGTAGATCGTGTGGTTGGAACACTTTCCTCACATTGATAGAACATCGTATTCTTTCCAAGCCGAAAATACATTTGGAAGTATACACTAGTTGCTACCGTAAGTAGATGTAAGTTTCGTGAATTACTGAGAAGTTTGTCATGCTTCAATTTGGTATTTCATTGCACGGGTACAATTTTTGTTATATGTTTACGCTTAGATGGATATTCAGATGGAATTCTCAAGTTTCTCTTCGCTTAGAAAAAGGGAAGGACTTAAGTTGACGGTGACCAGATGACAATAAATGGCCAACAGCGTGCTCATCTGGTGAGCTCCGCTATATTTACTGACATACTGTACACTTTAGATACCTAGTCGTACTTGAATCACAATCAGATCAACATTAAGCGTGACGTGTTCCAATGACGACCAACCAGTGGACACGAGGAGCTTGCATTTGTGATCTTATATCATTTTACGCCACAGCTCATGTATATTGAATCGTAGAGCGGAGTCTTTTCTACAGTCTCCTTCTTTCACAACCCCGCAGTTCTTCCACTTATCAAATAATTAGCTCATGGACCTATATAGTTGATCTTTCGTGCAGTGAACTAACTTTGCTAGTGTTCACATTGGGCCAGACAAGTCAAAGACAAGGTCAGAAAGCCAACACACAACAGACAATACTTGTCGTGGCCAGTTATTTCCCCGGCCTCCTGTCATGGCTATACAAGCCTAATGCACAAGTAATGGCCACGTCTTATATACACTCAACGTTATAACTCAACTGAAGAGCAGCTTTATCAATTAGAATACCAGCCATTAGAGTCTGTACTTGTTTTGATAGTAATATACATGTCGATTTATTTCATTAACACGAAATTTTCGTGTTTCACAGGCGACACGTCCTTCACGGGCAATCTTTCCAAAATCTTTGTTGTTGAAAGCAGTATATCAGATAGAAATTTAATAATCAAACATATTAAAAACACTATTTCTGTGCTTTCTAGAGCAGTAGTCTCTTTGGAGTTCCTTTCTTAAGGAACAATGTCTCACATCGGCGAAATGATCTTTTCAAAGCTTTGGATGGATTACTTGGCATGTGAAATAGTTTTCAATGCTCAGCTTAACGACCTAAGTTGAAAAGCCGTCGATTTAGTATAAAAATTATAGCAAAAGTCTTCGATGCGACAAAATATACAAGGACAAGGAAATGAGTTAGGATTAGCTCACCCCTGTCCTCGAAGTTTGAGCATTAAGATGACGTGGCTTCGCATCTACTCTAATAAATTATAGTAGGACAGTTGAATTTTACTTAGATTTCAGAGGTATATGGTTGCATTTATGCATCAAAGGAATACCATATTGCACCAAATCGTTGATTATGTTGATAACTTTATGAATCTCCGTCGTTGAAAGAGTTTCATGACCACCTGACCCGCCCTTGATTATGAATCAGATTTAGCACACTCGCGATATGTGACTTCTATAGATGTCACGCTGATGTGTCTGAAGTGGACGGTATCACTCATATAGGTGTCATTTTTCTCAAGGGTTAAATATAGTGCAAAGAAGTTTGTTCTCAAACTTGCTGCAGTTGTTGCAATCAATCGGTGGCCTATTCAACGTATTGTGGAGGCCGTTATACATATGAAGGTGCCTTAGCAAATCGTTCTCACTCAGTATCTCAGTTCACTGATGGCCGATGGAGAAAACGCCGTCAATAATGAGAAGCACAAATGGCTGTCTCCATAAACTGGCATCACATGCTATGTGCAGCATCATTTTTGATTTGAATTTCATTATTATCTGATTGCCAATTACTATGCTTTATTTATTATAAGGATAGAGGCGATATCAAAAGACAAATATTGCAATACTCCTTGTATAATTTATTCAACCTAATAACTGATGAAGGCCGCAAGATTGAAATTTCAATATGGACGAGTGTCGTTTCTCTATAAATAAGAGTTGAGTATATACCGAGAATATGGGAGGATGTATAGAAACACGGAACGTACATAGGGTAGTAGAAGTGCAAAATCTTTTTCAAAACGAAAGGGACAATTGAGTAATAGAATGAAAATCAAAATAGAAGGAGAAGGTAGCCTCACGCAGAAGCTTATAAAGAGGCCAGTGTGATGTCTGTAGGTACCAAAATAGGGAGAGCGGAAACTAGACATCGTCCAGTACATAGCGAAGCTCAGATTAATAGTCGCTGCAAAAATGATGAATTAAGGATCGTTCGAAACCGCTCCGTCTAGAAAATTGAGAGTAGCTACCAATACATTGAATAAATACGGCGTCCCATATTTTCGTAATTAGATAATACCTCAAGAATGACTTTGGTTTGGTGAAAACCACATTTTACGATATTCATAAAGATGACGAATTCTTCAGGTAGCCGTCGAAAAAACACGCAAAATGTTCGAAAACCTTTGGCACGAGCAATGCAAAGCAATGGATTGGATGCAAAGGAGGTACTTTGATCGAAACAGTAAAAAATGTGATGGCGAGCGCCGAAAAGTAATATTGATAAATTGCATTCGCATAATGGAGTACGTAAGACCGTTTGGATTAGAGTGGTATAGAAAAATACTATAATGAACAGTGTTCGTGTACACTTTCATATTCAAGCAATATTGTATTTGTATGATAAACGATAGCATCATGTATGACATGGATAACCATAAAGCAATAGACCAAAGCCTTTTCAACAACTCTGTCATAATCCACAATCCTTAATTTCTTTTGTTTGTCGGAAAATCTGTGTATTGGTAGAAAAATCGGCAATTCCATAAAAGGTGAAGATTCGGCATGGTTTGGTAGAGTGCCCGCACAAAATCTAGCGTGTTTGTGAAGAGTCAGATATTTACAGATACTCATGACAGTCTATGCTTACAGCTTAAGCTCATTAAAATCCCTATCGAAGAGCTGATGAAGCAGCCGAGTATAAAGTGCAACATCATCAAACTGGCAGATAAGACGTCTTTTGAAAACTTTTTTTATGGAGCACACGTAGATAAGTCGGTGGAGTCGCTATCTTCATCGGCAAAGGCTCGGCCATAACCTCGGTTTCTTCGAGCGACCAATTTATAGAGCCTTGAGGTTTACGGCAGGAAGGATTTTGAACATTGTCGACTCTGTCCCATGTGTAGAAAAATTGGGATTTGACAAAGTGCTCAAACAGTACCATTCTTGATAAACTCTAGATGTAATATCTTCTGTGAAGTCAGTAATGATGACCTTCATGTTCAGTTTTCTCAGACATAGATTTGAATGATCCTATATTTGATAGGGATTAACTAATCAGTGCTAGGTTTTCATGGCTTGCTGAAGGTAGGTAAAAGTTTATAAGAAGCGAAGCAGAGCTTCTGGTTGAAAGAGAGTGATAAAAGCAGCTACAACGTTTAACAAAACTTTGCTATTTAACTAATCAAGATAACGATCATTATGCACATAACAAGTGGTTGCCTCATCTGATACGAAAATGGAGGAAGTTTTCGAGAGCATTTACTCCGACCCCTTTCACTGCCACAGTCATGTGCTTTCTAATCACGTCAAGAAGAATAAAGAGCTTACCGCAGGAAAGATATTGCAATTTCTGATGGGATCTTTGTTCGACGTTAATTCTACTCACAATATGATTTCACACAAACACCTGAAGAGCCTTTCACCAATCCTCACTAGCACACCATGAGCTCATGAAACGCTTTCTTCAAGAATGCCTGACGAATAAATAAATAAGCATGTAAATTAAATATATAAGTACGCAAGAATTTTCGACAATATTAATGCAGTTGAATTTGTGTCTTGGAATTTTATAGAATGGTGTTTTGATTCGCCCAGATTTCAATAGAAAGGTGTCCCAAATTATTGTGGATTAGTGGGGGTGCCTAAAATCAGATCATCGGCCTAAGGAGAATGAAAGCTGGGGGAACGGCTTGAAGGATTTGGTTAAACGACGGCTAAATTCCACTTAAACGCATTAGTCTCACATCCTTAATCAAGAGCAGCTATCTCTTAAGCACGAAATAAATTGTTTATAGATAACAAGTTAAACTCAGAGCACCTTCGCATGAACAACTTATAACAAATATTCAGTTTAGTGGGTTCCAGAA
The DNA here is from genome assembly GCA_019055375.1 of Parelaphostrongylus tenuis. Classification (NCBI taxonomy): domain Eukaryota; kingdom Metazoa; phylum Nematoda; class Chromadorea; order Rhabditida; family Metastrongylidae; genus Parelaphostrongylus; species Parelaphostrongylus tenuis. The sequence goes on from JAHQIW010003726.1 coordinate 14,882, forward strand.
CATTTACCTTAACCTTTGATGCATTTTGTTTTCGATGAACAATCGAAAAGAGACAGATATAGCAAAGGTAGAAGCAGAAACGGTTTTCTTCACACTTAGTAAAGCGCATGAAGCTCTCAGCGCTGATCATCGCTGAAGGATATAGCATGCATTCGATCTCATTAAACCTCACTAGAGGTATCTGAATGCAAATATGGACTTTACAATGATCTACGATGGAATACTGATGCAGTCAGGGCTGCTGTCCTCACAGACAATTCCGCTACCAAACTGGCGACCCAGGAAAGATAGGAGGCTTGGTGAGCTTTCTGCGTGGAATTGAACTACCGACTACGAGTGTGTTGCACAATATTTTCAACAGCAACATAGTATGCGATCCTCTTTACAAGTTCTCTACATCCATCAGATAAGAAACCCTATCGGACAAGTTTAATTTGCGGTGCCACAGCGATCAATGCCCTGCAATCGAGGAAATAACCTTCTCAGATGACAAAGCATTCACCGATGTAATTTGTCTCTCTGTATGTTTAAAAACAGCTCTCAATGTCCATTATCGTAATTCAAAAATAGCACTCTAAAGCGCTTATATTGTTATCTAAAATCTTCACAACTCATAGATATAATTCTTTGATATAAATCGCTTGGATTTACAAGAATTTTTTACAGATTTTTTTTTCATTTTTTTACATATTTTTTTTCGAGGATACACATAAAACAGGCTGAGCAATAACGTTCCGAATATAGACGTGTTATTTCACTGATAAGGTGAAAACATGCCACATATGCCCTCAATTCTCAATTTGCTTTCGAACGTTTCAGCCCAAAGGACGTTCTTAGATAGAGTTCGATGCGAGCAATCAGAAATGCCACTGGATCGTGTATCCACTTTGCACGGACTGAGCTATAATGTTCCGAATATGAATGTGCTATTTCACTGATGCGATGATACAATGCAGCATATGACCTGAATTCTCTAATCGCTTTCAAATGTTTCAGCACAGCAAAAGGCGTTTTTAGATGGAGTTCGATGCGAGCAATCAGAAAATGCCACTGGATCGGTTATCCACATAAAACAGGCCAACCAATAACGTTCGGAATATAAATGCACCACATTACTGATGAGGTGATACCATGCAGAATACGACCTGAATTCTTAAATGGCTTTCAGACGTTTCAGCTCAGTAAAGGGCGTTTTTAGATAGAGTTCGATGCGAGCAATCAGAAAATGAGACTGGATTAGGGTAGGCAAATAGAACAGGCCGAGCAATAACGTTCTGCATATAAATGTGCGACTTCACTGAAGAGGTGATATCATGCAGCATATGACCTGAATTTTCTAATCGCTTTCAGTTGTTTCAGCACTGTAAAAGGCGCTTGCATATAGAGTTCGATGCGAGCAATCAGAAAATGCCACTGGATCGGGATCCACATAAAACATTCCGAGCAATAACGTTCCGAATAGAGATGTGCTATATCACTGACAAGGTGAAACCATGCAACATATGACGTGAATTCTCAAATCGCTTTTAGACGTTTTTGCCCAAAGGACCTTTTTATTCAGAGTTTGATGAGAGCGATCAGAAAATATCACTGGATCGGGGATCCACAGAAATTAGGCTGAGCAATAACGTTCCGAATACAGACGTGCTATTTCACTGATAAGGTGAAACCATGCAACATATGACCTGAATTCTCAAATCGCTTTCAAATGTTTCAGGGCAGGAAAAGGCGTTTCTATATAGCGTTCGATGCGAGCAATCAGAAAATGCCTCTGGATCTGGGATCCACATAAAACCTTACGAGCAATAACGTTCCGAATAGAGACCTGCTATTTCACTGATAAGGTGATACCATGCAAAATACAACCTAAATTCTTTAATCGCTTTCAGATGTTTCAGCCTAGGAATAGGCGTTTCTATATAGATCTTTAATGGCTTTCATACGTTTCAGCCCAGTAAAGGGCGTTTTGGATAGAGTTCGATGCGAGCAATCAAAGAATGCCACTGGATCGGAATTGCACATAGAACAGGCCGAGCAATAACGTTTTGAATATAAATGTGCTACTTCACTGATGAGGTGATATCATGCAGCATATGGCCTGAATTCTCTAATCGCTTTCAGATATTTCAGCGCAGAAAAAGGCGTTTTTGTATAGAGTTCGATGCGAGCAATCAGAAAATGCCGCTGGTTCGGGGATCCACATAAAACAGGCTGAGCAATAACGTTACGATTAATGAGGTGCTATTTCACTGATAAGGTGAAACCATGCAACATATGACGTGAATTCTCAAGTCGCATTTAGACGATTCTGTCCAAAGGACGTTTTCAGATAGAGTTTGATGCGAGCAATCAGAAAATGCCACTGGATCGGTGTTCCACATAAAAGAGGCTGAGCAATAACGTTCTGAATATAGTTGGTGGTATAGTATATTTCTACAATGCTGTTTCTATACAAATCTATGCAGTAAAAGAAAAGAATGAAATGGCATTAGCAGAAAAAAAAAGATGCGTTTAAAACCTATTAGTAGAAGAAGTTTACAGAACTGAATGAGAGTGCTCATGGACCTGCGTGATATCTTTTGGATTGGGCGTAAATGTAAAGACACGAACGACATCGGCCAACTGCTAGTCCCGCTCAGCCCGAGCTTGTGACCACGCCCTATGCGAGCTGAGACTGCCGCCAAAATCATCTCCTATAATCGACGATTGAACAGACTTCGAATCCGTCGGCAGCTTGCGGTGTGATTCTTTCAGACCACCTGGAAGGTCAGTATAAAGTGTTGCAGGAGCCGAGCTGGTCACGATGTTTTTGCTGGTCGTCTATACAGACGCCATTCCATTGGAGCAAATTCGAGTGTTATGCATTGGATCCGTTGGAGTTCCACGTGAGCGACACGGTCATGTAATAATATAACGAAAGATCGACAAACTGAGTCACAAAAATTACGAAAAGCACTAAGCTTGCTACAGACTCAATCGAATTTGCTCTGTGTATTGGACAATATCAAATTAAAATTGACGCGATAATAGGAACTCTTTTGAGAGCATGCATCATATGAACATATATGTGGAAAACACTTTTGAAGAGCTTATGCTGATAAGTTTGCTACTTTGCATTGATGTTAGTCGCCGAGATTATTGTTATTCTTCCATCAGCCGTCAAATCTCGGTTCGACATGTATGGTCCCTGAGCCTGCTATGGTTGTCCCGAACTGACCGTTATGTGCACGAAGCGCAGGTGATTTTTGTGACGGTTGCTCATGCAATCACTCAACGATCGCTAGTGTGGCGTCCCGTTGCCAAGGTAGCCATTCAAAGCGCTTAGAAAACATTTGGAACGTGAGTCAACCAAGGAGACAATCTCATCAATTTTTGTGAGATTCTTCAACGTGGCTAAAGAGAAAAAACTGCGTGGGATCTAGGAAACTTGTGTTTCTCAAAAATCTTTGTTTATTGGGCTTCTTAACTGTCCGAAAGGCAGTAGTGCGCTCTTATAGGATCTTTGACCCTTTCATGACCAACCAAGCACAGAGTTGGGTCATCGCATCAAAATCAGTTATTATAGTAATTAGTATCAGTAAAAAAACGGAAGACTATTGTTTTGACATTATTGCTTTGTTCTTTCGTCTGTAAGCTTAAGAAAGAGCTCAAGCAGCAGCTCAATGGATGGTTTTAAAAGGTCATATTCACTGCATTCTGTGCATCGAAGTCTATGCAAGTAATCGTGGAAGCGCTGAAGCACTTTCCAAGCAGACTCATTGTGCTTAGAAGATTTAACACATGACATAAGAGATGTGTTGAGTACAACGCGTTCAGTGCAAAACTAACGGCTACTCCCGACTTTATACTACAAATCGTAGCCCATATTGAACGTTACCAGTTGGACTATAAAGCATTAAAATCTAACGATCTCTGGTTATGAGATGCATTTATTTCACCATAATAAAATTCTATATTTATAAGGTCCATGGCACATATATCCATCAATTTTCATTCGTTTGGGCTCGTTCTTATGCACGTAAAGCAAATGAGTAACCGGAGTGTCTTAATTCGGGTCGTAATGGTGTTCCCGATGTAATGCGCACTTTTGTGGCCCTTGAGTTTCACCTGAAAGCTTCTAAATTTAGACTATGTTGTACTTGCGGCCGCTTTAATTCTGAGCATATCTATAATTGGAACAATTGCTGTACAGAAAAGATATGGACGATTAAGCAAATGGACGAAGCTTTTTAAAGACTATGTGCAGTTGCGAGTTTCTCAAATACTTCAACGATCTGAGAAATGACTGTCATTTCTCGTAAAAACAACGTCAGCGCTATTTTCTGAACAAATATGCCATTTGTCTAACATGCTTGTTCTTATTATCAATATCTGAGTTTAGAATTAAGGAGCACAGGAAAATATAGTTCAGCCCAACTATCGTTCGCCATGAGAACAGACCTCAATATCCGAGAAGTAAACAGAGCGAACGAGGTAAGAGTATGTAAATACACGGCATTGTTGCGACTAATAGGTAGGTATCGCTGATTTGTTGTTAGATTCCCAAGATACGTCTAGATAACTTCTAAAAACTTCTACCACACTGATTTCTGGTTGATGAGCGATGATTGCGTCTTTTATATATTACGAAAAATACAATATTAATAAGACCATTTGCTTCGTCGAATAGGGCTGCCGAGCTCGCATAGGCGTTCTAAGCCGCCCTTGATATGCTTTAATTTACTTGCTCACTAAATTTGTCGTCGATGTTTGTAGCTTAGGCGCTCACACCAGAAACTTCTCAGAAATTCGATACACATGCTCATGCTCAATTAGATAAACAGCCTTCAAACACCGCCCAGGTTCTTAGCAGTTCTCTTCATTTGCATGGTTGCCGTGCAACCGTCACTTATGAAGGTCGCCGTATAGGAGTGTCCCTTCGCGAAATCGCAAGTCGAAAACGTTATTTGCACGAGCATACTGAACGTTGCTCAAGTGTGATTTTTTGTGGAAGCAACAGTTAGCCGTGTTAGACCCCTACATATCTAAAAGGCAATCGGCGAGCGTTGCGTACCGAAAGAGATTTGGCTCATCGCAACTTAGATCTTCCAGCCGATAGGGAATTCTACTATTAATCACCCTCGAGGGCGACGTAAAAACCGTTTCAGAAATTGGATATGCTTCTATTGAACCATTCAAAATTCGAACTCATAACAAATTTGAGGTTAACCTGAAAGAATTCAATTTGCTTCAAGAAGCTACCCTTGAATAATTCGTTTGTTGAGTTTTGAGCTCTTCAATTAGTTGAGTTGTGGAAAAATGGGCTAATGTGGTCGAAAATTGAGCATCGTTCAGGATATGTTCAACATGTTTCTGAATAGTTCTTGTATTCCTTTTCTCTACAGACATGATCATCCCTGAATAGTTCATAATTCCACTAAAATTTTGCTTCTTCATTCTAGCTCTCAATACAGTTGAAGTTTGGAAAAAGGGATCACATTCGATGACCGATACGAAAATATATTGAAATCTGATATTTCACAGGGCCACCCACCGCGCGCTCTTCATCGGTGGCTGAGAATACGAAAGTTATATTAATTCCATCGAATTGGTTCGAATTTCGCCCTACAGAGATCTCACTTAGATCTGGATCGATTTTGAACATTCCGGTCATCTGCAAATTCTCTATTTTCACATCTTCGAAGGGTGAGAAGCAAAAAAAAATTGAGTGGTAGAAGTTTCCCTCTTGGCAAACTCTCTGAATCTGACCTATCTGGAGAATCTGAGATCACAGAAAAGTCAACACTGAGTAGTTATATTCAGCAACTTTTGAGTAGTATATTTTTTAACTGAGGGAAAAAACACGTTCCAATTTCAATTTCAATATGTTGTCTTCATCTTCAATTTTTCTTTTTCCACATATTGTTCATCGCTCTTCTCCGACGTATAGAACGCAACCCTTTCAAAATAAGGTTGCATTTGAGATTAAGCAGATATTAAGCAGATACTAAGGCATTGATATAGAAGCTTTTAAAAACCTAAACCCATTAGCTGATGATTCTTTGGTAGCGCAATATCACCTGTTCATTTCTTGTCTTTCTTAGGGTATTGCTTTAATAGAGGATTTAAGGATGCATTTTCATTGTGGTTACAGATGCTCTGCAACACACATTTCAGACTCACTATGCCTTCAATCCATCGGGCTGACAATCTGCCACCAAACTTGTCTGAGAGGATAAAAAATTGATTTAAGATATCGATAGGCAACCACGAGTCCTGTAAAGGCAGATGCATTCAATCATCTCTGTGAGGGTTAATGGGATTAAAAATAAGGTGGATCTTTAAGAGACTGATCAATGCAAAACTGCCTACATCGTGCCCGCTTAGAGGATGGAGCATAAGCTAACTGTTATAAAACATAGATTTGAGAAGCCACACAAAGTGGAATATATCAGGTTGTCACTGAAGTTTGGCTTTCAACACCTGAACCTTTGAACCTTAAGATTTTTGACACTTTCAACAGCCTTATAATACTTAACATAAGTGTATAAGATGGTTATAGCAGGTTAACCTTATGGAGAATGGCGTATATCTGTGCTCCAGGCCCGGCCTCAACTCGACCCATCACATCGCCCTCGTGTGGAGTTCCGAACACTTCGAAACAATAGGATGGCTCCACAAACGTAAAAGATGTCTGCAAAAAGAATAATGTTTTTGACCAGAAAACTTGATAAGAGAAGTCTTAGAGTGAAGACGAAATCCACATATATGTTATATATATATATATATATATATATAGTATATATATGTAAAGTGTATATCATATAAATATATACATATATTTTCATATATCATTTGATTATGCCGAGGTTTATAGAAAGTCGAACTTTTGAATTATACATATATATATGCACTAAGTGCCATATCCATCTTAGACCGCTTACTTCAAGGGCTTTTGATTGCCTAAAATGAGTAGCATAGGATAGTTAAGGTAGTCGCTTAAAATCAATTTTATATCCGAAGGAAGTGATGGGTCGGTCGGAGAGGTGACCGAGTGGTTATCGATGTTGGTTATCAGCAGGTCAGAAAGCAAGTTGACGGTTCGATCCTTCCGCTATATTGCAATCAAGCAGCTTTCATGTTTCTTCGTATTACAGCACTTTGGTGTTGTGTTTGAAGAGCATCGGCGTTTTTAATCTCTACATGTCAGTGACTCCCGTGGTATTATGTATGAACTCGTAAGCGGAAGCGCAGCCAGACCAACATCCGTCCTTTTTTTATACAATGTTTATGACACGGCATGGTATGATGTGAAATCCAACCACAAAGATGCAGAGATATGACCGAACTCCGGTCTTCATCTAGGCTTCACACCCGCGATTACCTTTACCTTTTATATATTTATATGATATACACTTTACATATATATACATATATATATATATATATATATATATATATATATATACATATATGTGGATTTCGTCTTCACTCTAAGACTTCTCTTATCAAGTTTTCTGGTCAAAAACATTATTCTTTTTGCAGACATCTTTTACGTTTGTGGAGCCATCCTATTGTTTCGAAGTGTTCGGAACTCCACACGAGGGCGATGTGATGGGTCGAGTTGAGGCCGTGCCTGGAGCACAGATATACGCCATTCTCCATAAGGTTAACCTGCTATAACCATCTTATACACTTATGTTAAGTATTATAAGGCTGTTGAAAGTGTCAAAAAATCTTAAGGTTCAAAGGTTCAGGTGTTGAAAGCCAAACTTCAGTGACAACCTGATATATTCCACTTTGTGTGGCTTCTCAAATCTATGTTTTATAACAGTTAGCTTATGCTCCATCCTCTAAGCGGGCACGATGTAGGCAGTTTTGCATTGATCAGTCTCTTAAAGATCCACCTTATTTTTAATCCCATTAACCCTCACAGAGATGATTGAATGCATCTGCCTTTACAGGACTCGTGGTTGCCTATCGATATCTTAAATCAATTTTTTTATCCTCTCAGACAAGTTTGGTGGCAGATTGTCAGCCCGATGGATTGAAGGCATAGTGAGTCTGAAATGTGTGTTGCAGAGCATCTGTAACCACAATGAAAATGCATCCTTAAATCCTCTATTAAAGCAATACCCTAAGAAAGACAAGAAATGAACAGGTGATATTGCGCTACCAAAGAATCATCAGCTAATGGGTTTAGGTTTTTAAAAGCTTCTATATCAATGCCTTAGTATCTGCTTAATATCTGCTTAATCTCAAATGCAACCTTATTTTGAAAGGGTTGCGTTCTATACGTCGGAGAAGAGCGATGAACAATATGTGGAAAAAGAAAAATTGAAGATGAAGACAACATATTGAAATTGAAATTGGAACGTGTTTTTTTTCCCTCAGTTAAAAAATATACTACTCAAAAGTTGCTGAATATAACAACTCAGTGTTGACTTTTCTGTGATCTCAGATTCTCCAGATAGGTCAGATTCAGAGAGTTTGCCAAGAGGGAAACTTCTACCACTCAATTTTTTTTTGCTTCTCACCCTTCGAAGATGTGAAAATAGAGAATTTGCAGATGACCGGAATGTTCAAAATCGATCCAGATCTAAGTGAGATCTCTGTAGGGCGAAATTCGAACCAATTCGATGGAATTAATATAACTTTCGTATTCTCAGCCACCGATGAAGAGCGCGCGGTGGGTGGCCCTGTGAAATATCAGATTTCAATATATTTTCGTATCGGTCATCGAATGTGATCCCTTTTTCCAAACTTCAACTGTATTGAGAGCTAGAATGAAGAAGCAAAATTTTAGTGGAATTATGAACTATTCAGGGATGATCATGTCTGTAGAGAAAAGGAATACAAGAACTATTCAGAAACATGTTGAACATATCCTGAACGATGCTCAATTTTCGACCACATTAGCCCATTTTTCCACAACTCAACTAATTGAAGAGCTCAAAACTCAACAAACGAATTATTCAAGGGTAGCTTCTTGAAGCAAATTGAATTCTTTCAGGTTAACCTCAAATTTGTTATGAGTTCGAATTTTGAATGGTTCAATAGAAGCATATCCAATTTCTGAAACGGTTTTTACGTCGCCCTCGAGGGTGATTAATAGTAGAATTCCCTATCGGCTGGAAGATCTAAGTTGCGATGAGCCAAATCTCTTTCGGTACGCAACGCTCGCCGATTGCCTTTTAGATATGTAGGGGTCTAACACGGCTAACTGTTGCTTCCACAAAAAATCACACTTGAGCAACGTTCAGTATGCTCGTGCAAATAACGTTTTCGACTTGCGATTTCGCGAAGGGACACTCCTATACGGCGACCTTCATAAGTGACGGTTGCACGGCAACCATGCAAATGAAGAGAACTGCTAAGAACCTGGGCGGTGTTTGAAGGCTGTTTATCTAATTGAGCATGAGCATGTGTATCGAATTTCTGAGAAGTTTCTGGTGTGAGCGCCTAAGCTACAAACATCGACGACAAATTTAGTGAGCAAGTAAATTAAAGCATATCAAGGGCGGCTTAGAACGCCTATGCGAGCTCGGCAGCCCTATTCGACGAAGCAAATGGTCTTATTAATATTGTATTTTTCGTAATATATAAAAGACGCAATCATCGCTCATCAACCAGAAATCAGTGTGGCTTAGAAACATTAAAGGATAAAAGGGTTCTACGGATAATCATGGCTCATCCCTCAGTGATTGACCAACACCTAGGTTTTTATCCTCTGGGAAGTTACAATTTACACTTAATAATGTTAAGGGATATGTTTAAATTGAACCTTGGCAGTCCCGAACATTACTGACGGTTCTTCTATCATCCTTTCTGCGATACAAAGTCAAATTTTTAAATAAGAGCGGACAACATTTTTACACCTATGATATGTCCAAATCACTGAAGGTACATGTGTTCTCCGAGAAGTTCTTCTCATTAAGAGGTAAAAAATATGAATAAACGTTCAACAGGACGAAAATCAGTGGATATCTTATCAATGAGTAGTAATTCCATTGACTCTGCTTACCAACATGTGGCACGCATTACAATAGTCATTAGTAGATCATTATTGGCGGAGAAGCCGACATTGAAAAAGTGGCCATACTCTAAAATCACTCACTTTTCTTTTTCGGATTTAGGTTGGTTGTCATTTTCGTCTAAGAGCAGCACAGTCACACGCGTTTGGGAACATTTAGTACGACGATTTGAACCCTTGAAAAAACAAACTATGGACGTAAATCGCTGCCAAGCTTCCATGAAAGTGCTACTACGATGAGGAAAAGATTCCTTAACACCCTCAAAAATTCAAATTTTCTGTTTGTTTTACACAGTATAGGTTGTTGTAAATCATGGAAATATTTTCATAAGAAATTCCCACGGCGGCGATAGTTATAAAGCATTAAATCATATTTCACTCTTCGTATATCAAATGATGACGATGAACAAAACTGAACTTCAAGTTCTGATACGCTATCGCTGAAAGCGGCACTTTCGACAAAAGATGCTGCGAAGATCTGTGGTGCCGAAAGTGAAGGAACTGTGAGCCATATGACTGTTGCAATGTTGTAAAAACTTTGAAAGTGATGACATCAGTCTCGAAGGCCAACTCCGCTCCAGTCGGCCACTGAACGATGGAGGATGGCTATCTGCAAGCAGCTTTGGATGCGGAACCGTCAGCGAGCACTCGTGAACTGGCAACAAAACATAGCGTCAATCAAAAGTTTGTTTGGAATCATTTTCAATAACTTGACTTTATTTCCAGGAAGCTTCGGCAAGATCCGCACACTGACTAAGCTCAAGCCAATCGCCTTTTGAAGTCTGCCGTCAGTTGTTGCAGATTCCGTTAAAAGACGTCGTATTGTAATCGTGTCGTGACGTCGGATGAGAGTGGGTTTATCTGGTCATGATCACAATCGGAACAAACCTTGGGTTCCAAAAGGTCAAGTTCCGCCATCATTTGCACGTCAAAACGTCCATTTGTCCAAAAGGTCAGGATCTGCATGGTGGAGTTTTGAAGGTGTCCTGCATTTATAAATTATTTCAAATGCTGGCACCATCAATGCTAACTTTACTGCGAGCAGCTGCACCGAGTCTACGATGCGTTGATGAAAAAGTCCCCGACATTGACTTGTCGAAAGACACGCTATTTCAGCAAGACAGTGTCAAACCTTGCACCGGAAAGAAGACTAAGGAAAAGTTCGGTCAAATTAGAAGGACTTGTGGTCTTGCCACACTCAACCCAGTCTAGATGGTGCGCCGTTCGATTATGGTACAGCTCCACTTAATGAAACGCTTCTTGCTTGGACGCCCATTCGAAACACTTGATCAAATTAAAGAAGCATGTTGGGAGTTTTTTGATTCAGAAGCCAAGAAATGGTATTTCGTGCAGATCCGGAAGCTTGCAGTTTGTTAGCAAAAGATCGTGCATAACGATGGTCTTTATTTTGAAAATAAATATTGCTGTTTTTGATTGAATTTATGTATAGACTTTTTTCAGCGGGTGTTAGGGAACTTTTTCCTCAACCTAGTATCTTTTATGGCCTAATGAACCTGAATATGCGAAAAGGATTACTTGAACGTATTGACTGATGAAAAGTGGCAAATGGTAAGCTTATGCTGAATACGTGAAACAGTGCATTCAAGTATTTTATCAGAACCATAAATTCACGAGTAGAGTTGTTAGTGAAGGAGACACGCTAGAATTATAATGAATATTGGCGGGCCCACGATGGAGTCGCTGTGCACACACTATTGTGAGGGCAGATGAAATCCACAATTCCACGACAACTACTTTAGGTCGAAGAAATAGAAAAGTAATCATTCCATATTTCAATCGAAATAGCTCCACGTGTCGCCATATAAAACCAAATGAGATAGTTTCTAAGAGTCATTATGATGCTCGATCATTCTTATTTGACAGAAAACCCCTTATTTCCTGAAAGATATACACTGCAAAGGGGTATTGGTCAAAAGATTACGAATGACAGCAAAATGACTTTCTTCCACGGTCTTAAGCACTAGGTTTTTTCTGGAAGAATAGAAGCTATCTGCCATTCTAAATCACCGATTCTACCGCCTAATTCTGAATAATCAGAAAATCCTTAAGAAATCCATTGCAGGGTTTTACACTAGAACATAAAACAAGTAAATATCATACAACAGATGTACATCAACAAAAACTTGATCTGGTGGGAAGCACTGGAAATTTTGGACATAAAACACTGCGGTCAAATTAGTACGATGATGTGAATTACAGCGTACATGAATTTCAGCGACCAGCTCCAGATTTTGAGAATGATTCACGATCCATGAATTGATCGTTATGGATGTAGACATTGCCAGAATCCTGGTCACTGCCTTGAAGCTCCACATTTCGATAACTTTAGCGTCTCCTGATTGCTAATAACTTGCTCAGATTTGAGAAATTTAAATTTTACAATGAGGTGCCATAGACTTGTTGAATTTAGCCCTTCCATAACCAGCTAATCAGAGTGTGTTTGGTCACTGCATTAAAATAACTGTATTTTAGTAACCATTGAGCAGCTTTGGAGAGACAAAGTATTTTATTGAGCGATGGCTCTTTTCTTTGGTTCACAAAGTTAGAAAAGGATTTAAGAAGGATTCGACAAAATTTCAATGAATATATTCAGAAAAATGGTTCAAAAGACCGTACGCAGCAAAAAAAAATTTACACACTGTCGTGGATTGATTGATGCTTTTGAGACTCTGAGATAAAGACGCTATTTTTGATGGAAATGCGTTTGACTTTTAGGCAGTGTCACAGGAATGGTCCGACTTTGCAATTCTTATGCGGAAGGGATTACCAAAAACCGAAAAAGAAGGACTAAGGACGCACTTACAGGTAAGAATCAAGGAGCTTCTAGACAATGTACAAATCTTTTTCTTCTAAACGGAACACCAAATCTTGGCATCTACGAATCTGGTTGATTCACACGTAGAAATGCACTCTATGATTCCAAGAGGAAAATTTGCATAATCTATCTCCATTGTACAAGCAACAACTGTGTAAACTCACCTTTTTCTTATCAAGGACCGACACAGTAGTGACGTACGATCCAACGGCACTATTTTCCGGCATCTCCACCCTGATGTCACAGTACTCGAAACGGGTAGCTGCATCTTTGGAAAGATTTTTCGAAGAATCCAACGGGAGCCGTTCGAGTGCTCCAAATTCATTGTCAAGCTCAGCTGTGAGAGTTTCGGAAATCAGCAAATCTTGAGTGATGGGTGAGAAATTGTGTTCACAAGTTCCTGCAGCGCAGTTGCTGCCGTTTCTGACTTCTATAAAGCTCTGTGTCTTGTCAAATAATAATAACAATTGATAATACTTATGGCAATGGTAACAGCGATAATAGTGACAATAATAATAGAGCGTCACAAAAACAACCATTTTGTCCATGTCTGGTTATATATCGACATCGATAAAAAAAAAACAGAAATTCTCCATATTGATTACCATTGTAAATGCCCAGCACATGATTGATAGGTTTTCGAAGGGTCAAATGACCTTGAAAAAACGACTCGTGGCTCTAGGTTGGACCCATGGACGAGCTTCTTCTCTCAACTGTTCTCAGGTTCCCTTTAGCCAGATGTTTTCCAAAACTTGTCTCATCAGCGTTGAGGTCTACCCTTTCGGTAAATTAGCTATGATAGTCCCGAGAAGCCCAAAACGGGAATCGAAATATCGGGCCAACCTTGGGAAGCCATCTCTGAAGTGTAGAAGAAGAGACGATATAATTTAGATAAAGCGTAAACATGAGTTACTTCAATGGCGTAGTAGCCACTCTAAAGTAATCTTTGAACTTCAATTTGCATTATTGTCATTAATCTTGCAAAACTATGATCTGTTGAGAAGCTTCGTTAATTCAAGAAAATTTCCACCCTTATTCCGCAAATTTACTGCTCCTCAGTTCTTCGTTCTTTAGCGTACGCGTTAGAAAATTCGTCGCAGCACATTAGGATGAAAGATGGATCACTCAGCGTTATTGGACGCGCGATCGAATTGATTATGCTATGGATAATCCTGCATCTAGGAAGTGAGAGATTGAGTTCGAACTTCCAAGCAACGTCAATAGTTAAGCATCAAGGTCGTTGTAACATCAAGATGTCGACAATCAGATAGACAGATCACGTCATGTGTTGAGGAACAACCGATGGACAAAAAACGTTGGCGACTGGTTCTCATGGCAAGTAAACCCACTGCAACAAAGTCACCGACGTGTAATCACGAAACCTTAGAAAAAAGATGAGATGCTCAACGAGTTCCAATAGCTAGCAGTGCTCAATAGGCTACTCATGCACGTGACACGGCCAGGTGAAAAATTTATTGGCGCATGCTTCAATCACTTAGTAATCAACGGAACGACGGGTGATGCAGGTGATAGTGCTTTCTAAAAATGGCTCGTTGCGACTGTTTGTAACAGGATGACACTGGCTTTCTCGGCTCCGTCTTGGACTAGACACAGCAAAACACTGCATATATTGGTGACTTGCGCTGAAACTCATCCAAATCTTAGATGGTTTGTATAGAAAATTATTTATGCATATATGCATGCATATATGTGCATATATAAATATATACATATATATGTATATATATATATATATACATATATATAAGAGCGCATGCGGCACAGTGGTTAGAGGTGCTCTGCGTCGCACATGAGGTCAATGGTTCGATCTCGCTCTCATGGCTTACCAAGCCATCCATCTTTCCGGGGTCGGTAAATTGGTACCACGCAGGTTTCAGACTTGTCTGGGCGGATAAGCAGCACTGACTCGGTTCAGCGGTAGGCCACCGCGTGTCATTGTAATGGTCAGATATGCACTCAGTCATCTCAAACGAAGGTGAAAATTTAGGTCGAGTGCATGACGCATATATATATATATATATGTATATATATATATATGTATATATATATATATATATATATATATATATAGAGCGCCGTGGCCGAGTGGTTGTAATGGTGGTCGTAGCGTGCGTGGAGCCGAGCTCCCATCCCCCCCCCCCCCCCTTATCCTCAAGATTGCAAGGAGACTCGCCCAACTAGTATTCTACGCCGTTCAAAAACAAGAAGAAAAACAAACTGAATGCAGAAGTACTGCGATCGGCATAGTGACCGACCATGCGTTAAGCAGGAAGTACTCGATGGAATCGTTTTACAGCTCCATTTTTAAGAGAACGATCTACCATTCTAGCGATAATCAGGAAAAAAAATTCTGTGAAATTCATGGACTTTAAGAGTTGGGACTTCTAAAGAGTGTGGAAGAGACTTTGTTCTGTTGTCTTATGGTTGCCAACTTTTCATGAATCTGCTTATCTCCTGATATGAGTATTGTTTCATCGGTGCAACCTGAAACTAATGCCAGTGATTTTTTCATTTTCGAAAGGGAAACAATGATGCTTACAAAAAAATCTATTTCGAACTTTCATGGAACGATTTCATGCTTTTTTGTCTAAATTTAGCCATATTTCACTCATGTTCATCATTCATTTCCCATGTCAAAAGAAATCTAACTTAATTCATTGCTACGATTAACCGTCAAATAATCAATTATCAACATTGTATCGTCGGATGATCCATTATGTTATCATTTTGTACTTTTAAAATCAAATACTACGACATGAACCATTCAGTTTTGAAATAATCTCATTATATACAGCACCTCAAGGCCATCACTGAGAATTACAGCACAATAGATAGTTTGTCAGAAATAATACCGCGCATCGCATGCGATACTACTTGAAAGCTAGTTCTCTCCAAATTTCCATTATCATTGTACTTCAGGGGTTTGCACCTTTATAGAGATATAGATGATTTCGTTGCATTCTTCTACAGCTATAATCAATTTTATGTCGTATACTGCCCTTTGATCCTTAAGGAATGTGTCACGCAATCGTCTTTAATTTTTAGTTTCGGTTAAATAACTGAATGCATATCTGGCCTATATAATGGCTTACAGTACCCTAACGCTGTAACGAGTCGGTGCTGCTTGTCTCCCCATACAAGTTTGTTAACAGTTGATCAATCCCGGGAGATTCAAGTCTTAGTGAGCCATGAGCGCGAAATCAAAGCATCGACCTTACGTGCGACGCAGAGCACCTCTAACCACTAGCACCACAAACGTTCTTTAGTTTTATCTTTAATTTGATAGTTTTTTATGCTATACAGAATCCAAGTTCAACTGTATAAATCCATACCAGGTTTTTTATAGGAATTAGCATTTCCCAGGCTATCAAATGGTAACCAATAACCTAGTGAAAAAGCTTATTTGGGTTAAAAAAGGCAAAGAACTCGATTACTTTATACAGAGAGCGACTGCATTCAACAAAAGCTTGTAATGAAAAAAGGATATTTCTAGGAGAACTTGACGTTCTTTCAACTGTAATCAGTTTGTATAAGTCCCTTCAATAATACTCTATTTTTCAAAGCTACAGAGTTTGCTCAGAATTATATTTTATTTTATAGTACCATGAAAATACGCGAGTTGAAAAATGCATCCTTAAAGCAAAAAGTCACCTTTTATACCAAAATTTGCTACAGAGGTCTCTTTACAAATTAGGTTCAGTACCAAAATTTCCAGTCATCGAGCTGTTGAATCATTGCCAATAGCCTAATGAAAAGCTCTGCTGGGTGAAAACACGAACACATTCCAACATTACGACTATATTCTATCCAATTCGTAAGGAATAGTAGAGATTTTCAGGAGAACTAGGAGGTGTTTTGCTAAAAATACGTTTCCAGTAACAAATTGGTTTTTCTATAGTGGAAAAATTTACTTATTAGCAAAATTTCACTACATAATACCAAAAATTCCACTGAGAAGTTGGAAAAATAGATTGCGATTGCAAAACGTTACCATTTCTTGGTTAGTAAAATTTAGTATTAAGGCTGAACTGCAAACAAGCTATGTATCAAAATCCTCATTTCTTAAGCTATTGAACATACCACATAAACATATATAAAAAAAGAAACAAGTGTAAACAGATCATTTTCAGAAAGATATGGCTTTTCCATGTTGCAAATTCGGAGATTTTCGACATATGGTTGATCTCTGCACTAAAAATCCAAATAACCTCCATAGAAGTCTCATTTGTGATACTCCATCACAAAGTAGTGGTATGTTCTCCTAAAACTTAATTTTACCATATAATTTCCCACATTTCCACTGCTGCGTGTGCATGCAACGTAAACCCTAGCTTGCGTATTCCCCACGGTATGTATATATATATATATATATATATATATATATATATATATATATATATAAGTTCCCAACAAGTTGAGTTCAAAAACAACTCATTCAGAAAGCAAGAAGCCATCTTCTCTTCGTTGAATGCACTGTGGAAATTTCTATGAAAAGCAAGAATAAATTTTAAAATCTCCATTTCTCAAGCTGTCGAATGGTTATTAATGCCCTGGTATAAAACCTGTAACCGCATTACTAAAATAGTGATAAAATCAAAATCCCTGTCCAATGACCTAATGTCGGAGAACAAAGGAGAACTGAAAAGTAAGCAATCACACTGGCTCAAAGTACGATTCAGTAGTCGACTTCTAAAACGATTATCGAAAACAGATGCTCAAACCTGGACAACAAATCAATTTTTCAAGTTGGAGGATTTCTGCATGATATCTAGGCAAGAAGAAATAAAATGGAAGTTAGTAGGTGTATCCCAATGGCAGAACCAACAGAACATTTCTGCAGATACTGACCTGTAATCACAGAACACTCTGTTGACACAGCCATATTTGTGAGGAAAAGCAGCACCGCGCTTTGCTGTGCACGAAAGGCAGGGTTTTTCGACAAAAGCGATAAATTAGAAAAGCAGAATCAGTGGTAGAATTTAGGAATTTTTTAAAATGAAACGACGTTCTCAGGAGATTTCATTATCACTCTGCAGAAAACTTGAATTTCGGGTTTTAAGGGCTTACTATAACAAGTCCTGGTACCTCTTATGCTTAATCTTCAGCATATGCCGCTCCTTCATTCAGCACAATTTTAATGAGATTTCGACTATCTCTGAATAATATTCTTTGTGAGAGGGGAAGGTGGTGGGGGAGGGGGTGGAAAAGGAGGAAAGGAGGGCAGGGAAGATGTTGAGGTATTTCTTAGAAATGATTAGTTCTTTTGATGACGCTGTCCTTGGAAGGATGTGTTCAAAAATATAATAAATATAGTGTTATGAAAAGAACTGCCGCCTTATTGCTATTCTTAAATGAGAGCATTTCACTGAAACCTGCTCACATTCTTAGAGGTCATCTTGACTGTAAAAGCCCACGATTATTCACAGTCAACGCTTACCTGAATCTTTGCGGCATGCACCTCACGGTGACTTCTGGCCTTTCGTTTCTTTTTTCGGACGCGAACTGCGGTGCTTGAACTTCGATTGTTGAATTTCGCAGACTGAAATGCGCTCCTCATTGCCCTGCTCTACCGCCAAGAAAACTATACGATACAAAAGCACGCCTACAATGACTTCTTGCAATGTGAATGCTTCAAAATTGAATTTGAAATCAATATTCATCACCAATCACTGTTACATATCGAACTTATAATACATTTTCATCATCTATTTTTTATGACCTCCCTTTAGAACATTCAACATATAAGATATAAAGATTTTTCAAGGATTTTCGAGGTTGATACGTTCCGTTCCATTAGTGGATTACGCTCGTTTCGGTGATATTGACATCATCAGGGTATTTTCACAGCCACTCACCTTCTACCATAGAGAGAGGGCGACATAGATTACGACACTCTTGACCAGTTATTCATGGCCGGCAGCGTCCCTATAGCAGGTGCTTTGCGATTGGTACGAACGATTTATATCAGCTTTTGATTTGCTGCCTTTTACAACCTTGTTTCAGAATTCGGTATATATAAATGGATAACATTTTTTGAGCCTTTCATGAGGTTTGACGGCAGTTATAAAGTGCTAGTCACGTGTTCCAGCCTGCCAGCCTCATCAGTAGCACGGTGCTTTTTTGTTCAATCAGTTCCTCACGGAAGTGTCCCCTATATCCACCGTACAACTAGTGTAAAACGTTCGTTGTCGATTCCTCTTGTACAATGACTTGAGTGCTCAGTTGTAATTCGGGCATTTTACCTCATCATGTATCTTTGATTAGTGGCATTGCGTGTTTTCGGGGAATCCTCGGAATGACGTGTTAGATGTCTTAGATCTTTACCGCAGGTAGACGGCAACTTTTTGGATAGGGCATCTGATATTAAGAAAACTTGATGAGCACAGGCAGTGATCGACGCGATAATGTATGTTTTGTGTTGTCCCATTATTACCTTCGCACTATTGCTTTACTCAGCTTTTTTTCATACTCAGAACTGGGTTATTGCCTAGATGGTGTGGTATGTTGGAGATTGTTTTAGTAGCTTCAGCCAGAAGGGTATAAAAGGCACGCGCTGCGGGTAAATTAACTAAAAACCCAAATGGATCAGCACCAGTCACGTTCGATTATGCTTCATGAAAATAAATTGCAGACCTCTGCAGGGAAAACGATCGAGAAGATTAGTACTGCGTTTGGGCCATGCACTACTACCGAACTAATTATGGGCCACTTGTTCAGGAGTTTCAACGAAATTGATACCAGCTGTCACAGTCAACCTCACTTTCGCCTCTCGTAACCATTGACTATGAGGTGTGCTCTACAAGTTAAGAATGCATCCGGGTGCTAGTAGCGGTGATGAAAAGCAGACTCTTGAATACGGCAATGGCATCATTGTTAGCCATCTAAATGAAATGGGCTAACGCAGATTGTTTCGATGGGTGTCATGTATTGAACGATTACTACCGAGCTGCACACGCGGCCATCTGCCTTTTCTCTGTTGTAACCACACACGCAAAAGTTTCTCAAGCCAGTCGTCATTGGAGATGAGTCCTTCGTTTATTACGAGATTATCAAGAGCTACGTCTACTGGCTGCCTTGAAGCATAAACTCTCTTGCTTAACCAAAGCCAAAGTTTTGCACGCATAAGATTGTGTTCTTGATTATTTCTGAAAGCTGCTCGACAACGAGCAGATCATCAGTTAAACCTTTTTAGGAGAGGATTCCGGAAATTGGCCACAGCAATGCGAGAGAAGGGTCCGAAACGACTCAGTGTCGCATTTCTTCAGGATAACACTCAATCTCAATTGCAAATTCGATTAGCAACATTTTGGAGCAACTGGGCTGGGCCACAGTACCGTATCCACCGTAGAGCCCTTGGCATCGCTCCATCGGATTGCCATCTCTTCCGTGCCCTGAAGCAGCTTCTGTGATGAAAAAAATTTAAAACTGCGATCAGTTCAAAGGTAGCCTCACCGACTTATTTGATCGCCAGCTTCGTTCTTCCTGAGAGCAATGTATTCACTTTTTGCCCAGAAAACGTTTGTATGTCATTAATTATGATGATCGCATTTATTGAATGATTGATTTTTTTTTGAACAAACACCAAATGAATCAACAAAAGTGTTGAAATGCGAAGTTAATGATTGAGCAACTCAACATGATAGGACACTCTACGCTATACCTGATGTCTTACAAGGTTCAACCTCTGATGGCTTTTTATCTAAGATGTATAATGGAATGATTTGATTAAGGAAATACTACTATTGAATAGAGCATTCTTTGTCAATCAGTTGTGCGCTGAACTATAATGATCTTTCATGTGTACAGTTTGTACAGTTTGCATATAATAGAAAGCTAATTCTTTGGCACAAGTAAGAGCTAGCTGCTCTTTGCTCATGAAAGCTACTTGAGTAGTGAATCATCTGGCAAGTACACTGGCATCTGTATACTCAAAGGAAGCGTTGCATTTGCGAGAATCAACAAATGGAAATGCAAAGACTTTTTAAACAGTTGGAAGAGCCCCATTGCTAGTTCGCTTGCTTTCATAAGTTTCTTTGAAGACTTTTTCCGTTTATTGTGTCCGCCTTTGTAGTTTTCCCAACCGCATCATTATCTTGTGACGGCCCGTCATCCATACAATGCTTGCGTTCTTATGTCGGTTTAGCTGAGGCCTCACGCTCGTCTCCTGTGACCTATCAGTGCAGTACCGATAAAGGCGTGCTGTAACACACACTGATCTTCATAGCAAGCATTCATTGACCTCAAAGATCGGATGGAAACATACAGCTCTGAAAGGATTCTATTACGACGTCATCATACAAAGAAAAAAAAAACAGAGATTAAAGTTGGTGGATGATAAGTACGATAGGGACTTATCTAAGGATGAGTGGCACCAAACCGGTGGCCTCTGTCGTTCAGTGATGGCAAGCATCCGCGGTATGGGTGAAACGAGTGTTTAACTCCCGTCTGATGCCAACTTTTGCTTACCACTTAATTGCCCTAGATATAGAACGAATGACCCCGCGATAGCAATGCTGCTCTTCAGGAGAAAGATCGATTAACCAAGGCGCTGGCCTTGCTTTACTTAAGTTTGAACACCTCTGACTTTTTCAATGTCAAAAAATTCACACCGTAGTTGAATGCGATAAGCTCAATTTCCCACTCCACATGTAGACGCCCTAGCACAGCTAGTGTAAGATACCAGGAAGAATCGACCGACCAGCACCACTCAACGACATTTATAACGAAGACAAGGATTTTTAGACAGTGGCGATCACGCAGAAGGAACGGAAACCGCCGTGGATGATGGATGTGAGAAAACGAAACGAATACGAGGAGCTCTGAAATCGACGCAAAATGTGATAATGATAGGATAATGAGCAATGTGAAAAATCCAAATCTAGAAAGCATTTCTTTATGCATTTCACACGAAAAATTGATAGATCAGAGAAAGCTCTGCAAAAAATACCTGAGCTATAAGTTTCAGACTGATTGGAAAATGTTTGATTGGTTCAATGAGTTTTAAATGAGCAAGGGTCTGTCACCGTGACAAAGTCTGATTTGCTGTGATTTTCCACACAGGTGCCGATCGGTGAGTCTTTTTTTTCAACAACGATTTCGAATGGTGAATTGGTATCCTAGAAATCCAGAGATTAATATATACCATATATAAAAAGCTGGAAGTATTTATTAGGCCAATGGGTAATGCGGGTTTAATTTTTGCGATTCTGTGTTTGATTTTATGCCTACTTATTTTTTATTTAAGTTTCAACAATGCACAAACCGCAATTCTGCACCAGCCTAGTATGCGCGTGCTTAGCACTGTTACATCAATTCTTCAAAATTTTTCATACTGCATTCTAGGAGACTGTACCTCAATGTATATCTTTGGTGGTATGAACTCAGAATCTCAGTCAATAACGACGATGGGAGAGGTGACAATCTCGCCGATGCTTATTTTCTAAAATTACGAAGAATTTCAACACTTGCACTACAAGATCAACGACCTGCTAATTTGTTTTTGTCTCCAACAACCGCGCTCTGCTGTAAATAGATATTGCTAAAATTACATTTACTGCGTAATGGCCCATTGCTGTTTCAAGATTGTGGAAAGACGACCTGCTTAGATATTTTGAACCTTAAATCAAAATAGTTTATCTGCTAGAACCTGACATGGATGGTTTTTCAAAATATGTAAATGGCTTCCTGAAAATCAGCATTTTGAGTGGATATGCGATCTTCATCGAATTGCTTTCGGTAGTTGTAAGTCACAGCTGTACTCAAACCATCATGTTTACAATCTCTAACTTGTATATGCCAGGGAAGCGGTGGTCGAGAGTTTAGTTATTAACGTTGCTGTAAAGCAAAGTGTAGGTTCCACTCCTATCCCAACACTCTCTTCTATTCATTAGAGAACGCCTTAGTATAATTACCCTGAAAGTTGCAAAAAGATCTGAGGCGACAGATACTTTGCGACATTTAGGGAGAAAACATAGTGGTGAAACAATACATGAGAATTCCAGGTAGTAGTGAAACAACATGTGAAAATCTTGAAGATATCTGAGATGTGAATGCAAGAAAAACTAAGTGAATACTAAAGACCTGGAATCTTCACAGTATAATGTGGAAACGGGTAGTGAAAAAGGCTTATATTCATTGTATAGTTTCCTTTTACGAGGTCTGATGTGACATACAATCATAAGAATGTTGAGCTACAAGCAAAACATGGAATTTGAGGTGGGATGGAATCAACTAAAAAATTTTCCTCTCCAGAGTTTATAGTTCTACACACTAAGCCATCAAGGCATTCACTCTGCCTTTTCCCGTAATTGTTTTGACCGTAATGATTGCTGTCAGTAGTCACTTGTTAACGGAATTGACTTACTGGGTGCCCATAGCCTCCGGACCATGATGAAGTCAAATGTAATGTATGCATGCATAACGTGTTATAGGAAAGTATTCATTTCATAAAGGCAGCAAGGCAAGGAAAACTTTTATTCGTAACGGAAACTAACGACCTTTGACCTATTCATTGAACGCGAACGTTACCTCGATCACTTTCAGCTGGCAGGGCTCGTTGTAGACCTGTGACCGGCGATCATTTTCAAGCGGACGACCACACTAAATAAAGGAAACGCTTCACCGTTACACACAGTCACGGAAAATTTCACTGAGTCTATTCCTGAAAGCATTAGTGGAGATACGTAGAGGAGAGCAAAGCGACCTGTTGGCCCACGCTATTGCAAACCATTCCGTGAGGTTGAGCTGAACAGCTGGTTTATAATGCAAATTGCTTGTAAATTTACGCTCACAAAAGCACATGGTTGAATGTCAAACTGTGATAAATCCTTTCTTTAATTACAAATGTTGCTTAGATATTGAGCTTCAATTGTTTACCATCCTTGACTGGTGATGTACATTAAAGGCACCTACCAGCTCAGCCTATTACAGAGAACGAGATTGACACTCTACTGGGAAATCCATCTGAGAACTTATGAAACGTATAGAAAATGAAAAATAATGGGAATATTTTTCAGGCGCATCAAAATATCTCGAAGATATATTTACTCCCAGTGGTGTTTCTGGCGTCACAGATGCTAGTAAAATTTCGGCATCTGGAGGATCAGCGACAGACTCGGCAATTACTGTTCCAGCTTGAACGTCTGCATCAATATGGTAGAAAAACGGTCTTAGCTCCAATTCTGGGAAGAAGCGCCCTACAACCAATACTACTTTTCTACTCTTTGTACTTCAATGGTGAATCGAGGTGAAACACTGGTCGTGCTCGGGAAATCATGCTATCAATTTTTTTTTGAATCATCGGCCATTCCAGTGTGGTTCTACTGTTCTGTGTCGCCAGCATCATATGAAAGCGGATGGCTTGATAGAATTCTTCTTTGCACTTATGAGCTGTCTTCAGACTTTTATCTTGGCCTCAAACATTGCTGATGAATGCTTTACTCGTTATAAATTCTGCACAAAAGGGCAAATTCCTAATCATGATTATTGACAAGCCCCTCTTGAGCACATTTAGGAACACTAAACGTTGTATGTAATAGATGTCAAATGAATTTTATCGTCAGAAGGAAGACAATAGGTGTCAATTTGCGTTCACATCATGAGAAACACCTTATCTCTCTTATTTGAATGGGGAAGAAAACTGTCTCGCAAAGAGAAAGAACTTGTTTTCGCCTGAACGGGCGGAATTAGAGTGCGGAAGAAGCTTTTTTAACTAATGGAGAAAAGCGCTAAAAAACTCACTTGATCTTATCCGAGCATCGATTATTGCGAAAAGAGTGAAATAATCAAGCCGAATCCGGCTACGTTCACCTCATTAAATCTGAAATGACAAGTCCGACTTAATGAGTGGCTACATTTTCTATAAATAGAGCTAAAATGAGGCAGCAGCGAATACACGATTAGCTTTCTTAGTTAAAGATAACTGTTAGTATAACAAAGTTGCAAAAGATTTCAAGTTGAGAAAAATAACCAGTTGTAGTAGTAGATCGAAACTACACTGCCCTCCAGTGATTGCGCATTCTACCCCAATGTATAGGAACGGCAGTTACAAAACGGCAAGCCTTCCATAATCCATTTGCGCAAGTAAACTCCCACTGAGGAGACCTAAGAACATCCTTCGATGGCCGATGGCCATATCGAGATTTTAGAATGAGACATCTCCAAAAATTATTTGGCACCTCAAAAAGGAGAGAATATAACGTCTTAATGTCATAGCTGAACCCATATTCAGAGACCAACATTTGTGCTGATGATAGATACTACAGATAGCACTGAATCAAATAGACGGTGAGCCAAGCAAGTCATTCATTTGATAGAGATTAAACACCTAAAAAAGCAGTGCCATTATTAGAGCACCCCTAGATAAGGTCATAGGCTGATTGGTTGTAAGAAAATGTCGAGCAGGCGTATCACCTGTCACCTGTGTCGCTTGTCGTCCCGTTGATCGTCTATTGACTCGAACGGGAACCAGTAACTCTTCCAATTTTTCCTACCACGTGCAAGAGTAGCCCAGTAGGTCCTCCTCGCTCTAGGGATTCGCTGAGCATCATATCTTTCTTCTATCGCTTTTGTGAAGAAGTCGGACCAACGAGTTAGTGGTCTTCCTTAAGAGCGCTTGACGTCTCGAGGAATCCAGTCGGTAACGGCTCTCGCCCATCGGTTGTCCTTGATGCGCATCACGTGTTCGGCCCACCTTGTTTTTGGTATCCTGGCGTATAGGACGGCGTCTCTGATTTTCGCTCGTTGACGTAGGTCGGAAATTCGGATACTTTCTCTCGTTTGCGAAATACGGGATACTCTTAGCATCTACCTTCTGACTGCACGTTCGATAACTCCAAGTGATCTTTCATCATGCTTACGTAGCGACCAGGTTTCTGCTCCATACGTTAGTGCAGGGATAATTGTCGATTCGAAAAGTGGGCACGGAGTCAGATGTTCTTTGTCCTCTTCACTACATCTTCGATGCTCTTAAACGTTCCCCAAGCCGCCCGTTTCCTCCTGCTCAAATCTGGAGCTAGGTCGTTTATCATGTTGATTTCACGACCTACATAGACGTAACTGGAGCATTCGAAGATTGTTGTTCCTTTGGGCGTGAATGGGGTATCCGAAACCCATCTGTTCCTCATGAACATTGTTTTTGTTAGATTTAATTAAAGACCACTCATTCCACAGGCGTTATCGAAATTTGTCAACATTCGTTCCGCTTGACTGATGTTTGGTGTTATGAGAACGATATCGTCAACAACGAAGATGGTTTGATTGTCGACCGTCATTTTTCACTCCCTTATCGTCCAATTCTAATGTTAGCATTACGTTTTGTAGGGTGGCAGTGAAAAGTTTTGGCAAAATTGTATCGCCTTGTCAGACCTCTTCTCACGTCAATGGTAATATTGTTGTAAAATGAAGATATTTTGATCTTGAAATCTTCAGAAAGCTTACGAAGGATCATTATGTACCGAGTAAATGCGCCCTGGCTATCCAGAGCCCCTATAACCGCTTTTCTTTTCACTGAATCGGAGGCTTTCTTCAGATTGATCAAAGTGAGACAGAGTGGTTGCTTGTACTCTCATGAAACTTCTATAAGTCTTGTAATCGTGTGGATGTAGTCCATGGTGCTAAATGCTTTGCGGAACCCTACTTGTTCGCGTGGCTGTCCTTCGTCCAGTGTTCTGTCAATCCTGTTTAGGAAGACTCGAATGAAGAGTTTATAGACAACGGACAGCAAGCAGATTGGGCGATAATTGTCTATGTCGTGAAGGTCTCCCTTTTTAAACAACAATACGGTCTTGCTGGTTTTCCATTGAATAGGAACCTTGCATTCTGACAGGTAGCAAGTGAAGAGCCGAGCCAGGGTGTTGATGAAAAGTGGTGAGAGGCTCTTCAGGTGTTCTGGTCTAATCCTGTCCGGACCGGGTGTTGTCCTGTTCTTCATTGACGATACAGCATGTCCGATTTCGAAAAGGAGGAGCGGTGGAACGACATATTCGTCTCCTTTCAATATATGACGGTAAGAGGACATGGCTAGCGAAGAGATCCGAGTAGTATTGGTGGATGATTTTCTCCATACCCTTTCTTGAAGCTGTAAGAGTCCAGTCAGGGTATGGGAGTGCAATCACCTTGGTCTTATAGTTGGCAAAGCCTCGTTGGGCTTTGCGAATGCTCTGCCCAGCTCATGCTGAGAGAGTGAACTTCCGCTGAGCTTCGCAGTCTAACACCCAGAAACACCTAACAGCCACAATGATGCGGTATACCATTTAGGAGGGTGGACTATATAACCGATAGTGTGACATCACAGACCTTCTACTAAGGCTTCGTCTTACAGCACACATTAGCTGAGGCCATAGACCACGAAAACATTATAAACATTCAGCAATTACCTTTGAAATTCTTTTGTGTAGAGCTAGTAATCTGAGATGTCTCAACCATTTGTTAGATAACTTCTTGAACAACGACATGATCGTAAGTACCGCCCTCTTCACAACAATTTAAAGAGGATGCAAACGATGTAAGCGATTGATAACAAGTAAATAACGCTTCATTTGTCGAAATATTGCGACTGGCGAAGTCTAAAGCACCATTTCAGTCATGAGAGTAATCAACAGTCCTGTGGCAAAGGTTCTATAGCCAATGCCTTGCTCGCCCAACCACTGTAAATTGGACTTTGTGTCTAATCGACTGATAGGTTTTATTACCGAAGTTTGAGGTTGTCTTACATTCACTGTAATCAACTAATATTTAGTCATGCCTTAGCCCACTACAAGTTAAGAGTAGCAATCACATCAATCAATCGATCAGACACAAGGTCCAACTCACAGTGGCTGAACGAGCAAGGAATTGGCTACAAAACCTTTCCACAAACCTATTGTTAGAACACATCTCTTAAAACAAAAAATTTAGAAATATTGAAAAGTAAAAGCACTGTTAGTACATCTGACTTTATATCATAAAGAAACATCTTACGCAGGGTTTATTTCGATTTGGTAGTTGCTGCTGACTGTATCTATCTCAATCTTCCTGTTAGAAGACGTAACAAGCTACTTTTTATCCAGCCGAAGACGTTCAGCTCCAACACCACAAAGCTCTCTGAAACACATTTGCAGCTGTCATACCTTGCTTTTCGACTGTTTTTGAGACCTCGCCCAAAACAGTAAATCTGATAACATATTTTGAGCCTTTCATGAAGTGGACTGTTAAGACACTTCTACAGTGCAAGACACGTGCTTCGGCGTTACAGCCTCGTCAGTTGCACGATGCCTTTCACTTCGGTTAGTTCCTCTACATAGGGGCCACCTTTCCGTAGAACTGATTGAAGCGGTTGGCACCATGAAACTGACAGGGCTGTAATGCCCAAACACATGTCTTACACTGTATTTATGGCATAACAGACATTTGCAGTTGTGAGAACGAGATAGCCAGCCAGGGATTTCACTGAAATTTGAGATCCTAAAAGAAATGATGGAACCAAGTTCAAGGAATACGTATTTCAGTTCTGGAAAAATAGGTTCTCTGGCTAGCTACTTTCAAATCTTTGGGTTTCTATTGTTTCAGAGCAAGGTTCCAGCGAGAGACTCAATCCAGTGGTAAACTAATCAATGGCAAAAGGTGAAAAATTACCTCAGAATGCAGTGGATTCTAGTACGTTTACCAGCACCAGATGGTCCATAGAAGAGTAGATGGGAAAACTCGCTTGCACTCACTAATTCTACACGGTCATTAGCCTGAAAAACCCATACATCTATGATAATAAGTAAGAAGAGACTTGGAAGCCTACCTGTTCCAGGTAGGTGAGCAATTTCTTCGGACGATATCTGTCCACCCATAGTGATATAGCTTAACCAAATGTTCTTAAGATGAT
Organism: Parelaphostrongylus tenuis; assembly: GCA_019055375.1. NCBI lineage: Eukaryota > Metazoa > Nematoda > Chromadorea > Rhabditida > Metastrongylidae > Parelaphostrongylus > Parelaphostrongylus tenuis. The sequence continues at coordinate 43,604 of JAHQIW010003726.1, forward strand.
GCACTTGACGATCCCTATCGTCTTAACGATATAAGGCAAAAACCTTTATTGACAATATCGACAGGATAGGAAAGAACATTTTATTAGGACTCACCTTCCATACAAAAAGTACGAACATGACAGATGAAACTTAGAGAACAAACAAAATGATTATATATCAAAGAGCTCCTTCTTTATCGAATATCTCATGATGTCGGTCCTTCTTCAGTAATGTGACTTTCATGGTGTTTGAACGACGGCCCTTATCGTCGACTCTAACATCGCCCTCGACACGAACATTGTGGGTATTGGCCATTATGAGACAAGCCAAGACATATCGACTGAACTCGTATCCTTGTCGACCCGCTAACAGCTAAAACAACACAAGAGCGCATAATAATTCACAGAATCAACTAATTCCAACGGCGGAATTGATTGAATAATTTAATGTTTTTTCTTAAAAAGCAGATGCGAAACTATCAGTAAATGTATTTGATGAATGCAATGATAGCCCACAATAATGATACATTGGCTGTCGTTTCGTCGCTCCTTCTCTTTCAAATATAGAAATCTTGCGATTAATCATTAGGGACAGGCCGATCAGTCTTGCAGAGGGTAAGAGCAAAAATACTCAAGAAAATAGGTATTCCCAATGATATATAGTGATCTACAAAACTTCTGCGTCAAGCAGGCCTTGAACCCGTCTTTCACTCCATCCAAAGGCGCGCTCTAACCCATTGCACTACCTATACCTGTTTTCCCACCACATGATTGGATATATTGTGACACCGTAACGCCGTTAAATTCGCCTAAATAAAAAAAAATTTTGAGTACTGTTCCATTAAAGCGGCGCCACTTGAGGTCTTCCTTAAAAATGTCTTTTTTGCTCTTGTAAAACAATTCTATTGTTTATCGATCGCTCAAATCAAGTGAATTTCAATGGCAAGTTTAATTTTCCAAATAGCTCATTTTTGGCGCCGTAACAGTCGAAATAAGATTTTGTTTCTCATTCGAAGATTTCTCACCGGATAAAAGGCTTGTTTCAATGAACTTTTAATCATCAGATAGAGAAAATCTTTCCAATTATACTAGTATATTTGCTCTCGGAGAAGACTTCTTCGAGCTTTGTAACGACCGAAAGAATATTGGGTTTTACACTTAGTAAGCACTTCTAATCGTCTAAGGTGTGTGTACAGTGACCTTTCCGAAAATCAAATGTACCATTATAAGCAGAAAGATTTACTCTAACTAACGATTGAAAGATCAATACAACAAAACCTTAAACAGTGAAAAATTTTTAAATGAGAAACAAATACTTATTTTGACTAGTAAGGCGCCAAAAATAAGCTATTTGAGAAATTAAACATGCCATTGAAATCATTTTAATTGAGCTATCGACAAACTACAGAAACGTTTTAGAAAAGCAAAAATTCGTTTTTAACGAAGGCCTCAAGGGGCGCAGCCATAATAGAACAGTACCGAAATGTATTTGATTATCTGAAATAGGCATTTCTAACCTCTCTCTACGAGCAGCCTGTCCTTGATGAATAGACGAAAGACTCAAAGACAACTAAACAGCTTCAGAGAAGAAGAAACTGTCGAAACGTCAGTTATTCATAGTAGTGTTATTGTGGTGCATTATTGCATTCAACGAATGCCTTTATTGACAACCTCATCATTTGTCTATCAAGTGGAATACTCAACACGTGATCTCCCACTTTTCAGGAGATGAAGAAATAAAATATGAGAAGCTGCCAGTATTACCTCATTGATAGTCTTCACCTCGCCAACCTCGCCAAACATGGCATGTAATTCGTTACCATATTCATGAATGTCAAACTCCTTTCTGATTTCCTCTTCTTCCAGTATGGGTAACATGGTATCTTCCCATTGCTGAACACGCACATGGAGATCCGATGTAAGTTCCTCAGCTGCTGACCAGAACCTAAACCAACTTTTGAGAGGCACCGGGAATATTTCCTGACGGATCCAGCGCTGCTAGATGGCTTTTAGGTTTTTTAAACAAAATTTATATAAATTCTTCCAAAAAAAACCGAATAAAACCAAAAAAATGTCGCTTTTACAAACTTTAACATATGTTGGTGAAGTGTTTCCAAAAGAGTGTAAGCCGCTGCTTGATTTTCATCCACTGGATGAGTTTGTCCAATCGGCTCACACCCTAAGACAAAAAGCTCCTAGAAGAATAGTGCGACTCATAAGAGGGACAGATTCTTAAGAAGAAAAAACAGCTGACACATATACAAACCGTCATAAATGTAATATACAAGTAGGAGACTGGTTGGTATAAAACCGTTAGAGATCAGTTAGGAGTTGAACTCGCATTTCACTCATACCGGGAGTGCATGCTATCACCACACCATCAATGCCACCAATTTGCTAGCACTTTTTCTTGGTTATAAACTATGTAACTAATAAATTCTGGTATGTGCTTAAAAGAATACACCCGTTAAAAGTTGCTTACTGACAGGTTCATTAGCTTATATCGAAGCAAGAGTGGTAACAGCGCAGTGGCATTTGTGGTGAAGTGGTAGCACGCGCCCTCGGCATTGGTGAAACGCTGATTCCACTTCTGTTTCTTGTCTAACGTATTGCAAACCATGAGCACACTTAACCCTTTCGGGGCCAAGAACATACTTCTTCTCCATCTCTAACCCCTAAAATAGCAATACCTGACAGTCTGCTCCACTTCCTTTGTTCTCTGACCCCCAGCGTGAGAAAGCATTAATGTACTATTATACATTTCAGTTGCACTGTTGCTGCCATTTTCCTATGTTATGTTGCATATAAGCATATTATGTTGACATACGTGGGAAATTAACTACAGTAATACAACTGATCTAATGCAATGACGCATTCAATGTGTTCCCACGCTAGGGGGTAGCGATGCAAAGAAGGTGGGTCTACCATGTCGGAAGGTTTAAAAGTATATTTACGAAGTCACTCCAGTGCTAAAAAGCAGTAAAGATGAAGTGTTTCAGATTACACAATGAACAGAGTGACTAGACGAAGCAATCCAAACTGCTACACTGACCACCGTACAGCGATTCGACATTTATTGAATTATCTAATTCATCGTCATCGAAGTCTCCGAACAACAGTGTGTCAATGGTTGGTCTTCCAGGAAGCTATAAACAAGTAGCTTTTTAGAAGAACTTAACTGATTACAGTAGCACATTTGTCCTTAACTCTAGCACAAATGAATATTAGCAATAACAACCACTTTCGCTAAAAAAAAGCCAGCCTCAATAACCTTTTAGTCAACAAAAAAGGAATAATAACCTACAGGCCTCTCGTTCTTGTCATTTGGAGCTGTTTCCTCATTTTCCGGTGGATTATTCTCGATATTCACAGGGCCAATTTGGGCCAATTCACCGTCACCATCGTCATAGTCGTCGTCATCGTCACATTCAAAAATATCATCGTCAATTTCATTGCCATTATGGTTCACTGGAGATGCACAAATAATATAATAACAAAAGAAAACATTTGCTTTATGTCGTTTGAACGTCAAAATCCATAAGTGAACGAAATAAAAAAGCCGCAGAAGAAGAGTCCAGGTAATGCACTGGTTAGCACACGCTTCCAAAAAGGGTAAAACATGATTTCAATTTGCGTCCAAAGGCCAAAGGTTTGCATATCACTCAACACTATTAGATATAGATGATCAAACGAATGCATCTTACGTGGGGCATATGTAACATCTACAATGTACTATTTTGCGAGCTCACTCAAGAACTATATAATGTGAAAATGTATTTTGAGCTCTTTATGAGGTCTGTCATGGGCTATATAATCTGAAAATTATATAACCTGAAAACATATAATATATATAAATCATGTTATCTGAAACATAAAAACAAAAACTCTATAATCTGAAAACGTACTTTGAGCTTTTGAAAAGGTCTGTTACTATAACAGTGCAAGACACGTCTCTCAACCTTTCAGCCTCGTCAGTAGCACGGTGCCTTTTCGTTCAGTCAGTTCTTCGAGGACCTACCCGTTATATAGAGGAGTTGGCAACAAACTTTTTACATCCAACGTATGGGGAATCCATAACCATGATGTTCTTTCAGAATGTTTGATTGACAAATGCATACGTTTGGCTATGTGGCCATATGCAACAAACAGTGCAATCGACTATTTTGAGACCTCGTTCAAGAACAACATAGTCTAAAATGCATGAATTCGAGAATAAAACACTTTGTAAAAACATTATGGTGATTGTCTGACCATATACTAAGTGTAAAAAGTTCGTTGTCGATTCCTTTGTATAAGGCTAGATCCCGAAGGAACTGACCAAACGAAAAGTCATCCGTGCAACTGACGAGGCTGAAAAGCCTTAACACGTGACTTGCACTGTATTATTGCCAGCAACCGACCTCTTAAAAAGCTCAGAATACACCTTCAAAATGCTTCCGTATCAAAACGCTTTTAGCGGCGTTACATATATTTCCCTAATGCTGTTGAGTGGTGTGCAAAACTGAGACAGACGCGAGTCGAATTCGCATCTCACCCTTTCCGAGGGAGTGTGCTCAACCAAATGCACTGCCGACGCCTGTTTTATCACTCTTTCTACGCTATGAGAAAAACGTGACATGCGGGTTCAAATTCCGCCAGAAGTCAAAGTTTTGCGCACCACTCAACATCTTTGGTACTACATATACAGCCAAAAATCATACTGCTGCTGAAAAAAGTTAAATGACGGTCTTCTGACGAAAAGATAAACTCAAGGATAGATAGGTAAACCGGCCAATTCCGTAAGCAAGTGATAGAATCGTGCCTTCAACTAATGGCTTCGCTCCTCTTGCTGCTCGTTTGCGTTTCACCTCAGCTCTGCTCTTTGAAGCAGCGATGATAAATCGATAAAGAGCATCGGTTTGCTTAAAAAGAACAAGAAAGAAACCACTCATGAAAGATAAAATACAGCTCATCATACCAACCCAATCGTCTCCCTTGATTGTTTTATGTTTCTTCCGCATGTAAAAGTGCTCGTTGATATAATCATTTGTCTCCATTGTCCGCTTTCGGAATGTTGTATTCTTCTTTTCAGCCTAAATAGAAGAAAACACCATAGCAGTAATTTTTACAAAAAGATATTTGGATAGCGTGTAGCCCAGTGGTTAGAGGTGCTCTGCGCCTCATCTATGGTCGATCAATCTGCCGATGGTTCGATCTCGTGCTGACGGCTCACCAAACGTTCTATCCCCACGGGGTGGTTAAAAATATGGGACTTGTCTGGTAGGATAGCAGCACTGACTTGATAGTTTTTTAGGCCATCGCGAGTCGTTGTAGAGGCCGGATATGTATTCGATTACCCAAACGATGCTGGATGAATACGATTGCATGGCGCATTGCTCAGAGATTGATCAACGCCAGAAAATTTAATTTTGACCAATTTATATTGAAAGGAAGAAGAAAAAGGCAGAATCACATACTTTCTCCATTCTTTCTGCCACTGCGGTGCTTCTTGTGAATCTCTCAATTGGTTCAATTGGCTTGGCTTTCCAATGAACGACTTCATACGGATTCAGAAGCATCTTTTCGAGTTCGGCCCCTACAGATTCTAGTTCACTGATATCCCACTGGAAAAGCGTCAACGTAGGCAACTTTGAGGGGAATAATGCAAAAAGGTCCAAAAATGATAAGCGCACAGGTGCAGCCCGAGTTGGTGGCTGACGTTGACTATGCCTGCTGGCTGAGCGAGGTAGGTCAGGAGATTTATTGGTGTATAAATCGTCGTCGTAACAACCAAAATCTCTTTCGGCTACAAGTTCAACCCTTTCCTCAATGTCGACTCCTGTTGGCTCCATAAGCTGAGTATTTAGCCTGAAACAAATACACCTTAGAATTCACTAACAAAGTTCATAGATGAAGAAAATGAACACCTAGCAGAGTCATTGAAAGTGGTAGTAGTTGCTCGCCGACCAATTTCCATAACGCTTGATGCTCGGCCAGGATCACTGCCAGCAACATCTTAAATTATTATTCAAAATATTCGATCATAAGAAACACGGATTAAACTATACTTTTTGGTTATCTCGAAGCATGTTTCAACCCATAAAAGACAAATCCTTTTCAACTTTCTGCAGACATCTAGCAATCATTCCACAGCATAAATCCCGGCGATTCTGGGGCTTCAACTCATGGGTTCGCAATGGTAAGGTTATCGAATAATTAGTGAATGTCTAAGAAAAAAAGGAAATGGCTTTGTTCTCAAAGTGTTGAAAAAAGCACCCCAATGACTGAAAAGTACCAGAAAAAACTGACCTGTAGAGGATCCCATTCCAGAATCAGCGACGTGATTTTGAAAATCTTTGACTATATTGTTTTCCAGCGAAGGTTGCGATTGAGTCTGCCCGATTGGTTGAAAAAGGTGTGGATTCCATAAACGCATGAATGCTTCACTGGCAAAGTCATCAATGATCTTTTCATGGCCGAGATGAAGCAGTAAGGCAGCCTGAACGCTCAAATTCAAGCTACACCTGGTCTCTTTGTATGCGAATATCAAGCGATCAGGAATATTAGGAATCATTAATGACTATAGAGGTTCCTGAACATCAAAATCTCCTCATTCATGGTTAACAGAGAATTAACACACTGACAAAAAAGCACAAAGAGAATGGCAACATCCAAAAACCACTGAGATAAAACACAAAATGTGGGTGGAACACACAACGACAAGCTATAGAAAAGTCGTGAGGTAATGCAGTGGCTGATGATGCGGCATATAAGGATGCAAAAGGATCATCAAGGCGTTGGTTTGATTTCTCTTCCAGGACCTTCTAGCGATCAATCAACGATTGAACGTCATAGCTCGGCCGCCTCGAAGACTGCAAGGCGAACTGTCTCGTTCGTAAATTTACGACATTCATGAAGAACACGAAGTCTACTAGTAGCAGGCGAAGAAACATGTGAAATGTTCAATCACCTTTGTGGAAATGAGTGCAAAGAAACAAATGAAATGCAAGAAGTGCTGGGATTTATGCGGTAAATTATGATGACAAGTTGTGCAAATAAATAAGGGATATTAGGTCGCTCCTTTGGCACTACAGCAATAAATGCCAACTTTTTAACCACAGGTAATCAAAATTTCACAATTTTGGTACCGCTCAATTGCGCATTTTCTTACGAACATTCTAGTATACAACATGCCTATACGTGCCTTAAGATGGTGCTGTCTAGGGAACGGATTTTCCTGCTACTCACGCGCGAATGCCGCGTTGAGGAAAACGCTAAGTGGCGTGCAAGATGAATGGAGTTGAGACGATGACGAGGTTGCAGAAAAAACGGTTACGAAGTGCTTGGCGGTTTAAAGCTGAAGAGAACAGCCTGGAGAGATCGTTTCCGATTCAGCCGTCCACAGGGGGCTCCATTAATCTGACGCGTCGCTCCAATAGCTTTTCCTCCTACGTGTCATTCCTGCGTGAGTAGCAAGCGAAATTGTTCCCAAGACAACCACATCTTAGCGCAAGTAAAGGCAAGCTGTGTAGCAAAATTTTCAAAGAAAATGGGCAATTGAATGATACAAAAATTATGCAATTTTAATCACCTTTATCTAATAAATTTGGTATATAGTTCTCAGATGCCAAAACCTATAGAACGAATTACTGCATGAAACATGTCTCTTTATTCTATACACGATCAGTTCTCACCTTTTATCGTGAGGATCCAACAACTTCTAGCATTCGATTAGTCTCCACGGATTCATTGCTTATTTGAGGATTCATGTTCATATGATTTTCTTGTGGTCTGTTAAATGGGCTCTTGTACAACCCAATACATGTGTTTCAATCTTTCAGTCTCATTCGGGCAGAAACCTTCGTTTTTTGGCCAATCCTCCTTGGGTGTCCAGTGCCCACACCAAGAGTTAGCGGCGACGAATGACTTAAAGTGCACTGCTGTCAAGTGAGAATCACTAGAACAGCAAATTTCGTATACTCGATTGCTCTTGGTTGGTATTTTGAAATAAATTATACCATTTTTTCAAGTGCTTCCTTGAGACTACGTCAAATTTCAACATCTCATCATATCTCACCTTTCAGTTTCGTCAGTCGGGTTCTGCTCGACTGACGAGACTGAAAGGTTGAAACACGTGTATCGGGCTGTACAAGAGCTTATTTAATAGATCACATGACAAGCTGGCTCAGACAGCAATTATAAGACATGTTGCAATTTGAGCGTGGTCTTAAAAAAACACTCGAGAAGAATGGTATAATGGATATCATGCTCTTTATGAACGTCGCGGGATACTGGCCAAGGAGATCTCCCTGTAATATAGAGGATAGAAAGGCCGAAGCATTTGTTGATTAATTGCCATAGAGTCTTTGGGGGGGGGGGGGGGGGGGGGGGTCAACCTCACACTGAGCATCACCAACCACTCGACCGTCGTCCTCCCTAGAAAAAGCTTTTTATAGCATGAACTTACCCGGTTGCAAAGGAAACCCGAGTTCATTCGGAAATCGTCCATCTTGCCAATGATTTCCATGCGATAACCAGTAGAATAAACTACGACACCACTCTTCTCATTGTCCGCCAGGGGCATCAGTGACATCGGGATAACCCTGATCATCGGCGGGTTGCCTTTATACTTGCTCTCTAGAAATTGACACCTGTCTCAAGAGATCTACTCAACGCTTAGTTGAGATTTTGGCTTACTTGCTTTTATTTTATAAAATGAATTGACTTTACATAGCTTCACAGAGCTGTAGTCAATCAGTTCGCACGGTTCAATAGAAGGTTCGCCTTCATCGACGGATTCTTCGTCTATTTCCTCTGTAAAGGCATAGAATCCTGAATAGATGATAGACATAGGAAAACCCCCCACCTCCCATCTTCTTCGACTTCTTAGCTTTCTGCGGTTGTAGTGTTTCGAAGAAGTGAATGGCCTGCGAGTGAACATAATCCACCTTCCTACCAAAAACAAACGCTGATCCTTGAATAAGCATTGCCGCTTCAGCAAAGTTAAATCTAAACATGGAAGATTAAGACATAAAAAAGACCTAAATTAGATTGAGAATGGGCGCTGACAAAATACCTGTGCTGATTATTAACACTCGATTCCTCAATTGACGTGATTTTTCGAAGTGATGAGCAGTAATCATCAAGTTCTTTAGCGATGTCTGTTTCGAAGTTCTTGCTTAAGTCCTTCACTGGCTTGAGGAGGTACAGATAACGTTGTCCAGCACCTTCGAAATCCTCGGACATATCGTTCTTCTGCAAAAATCACACTGTGGTGATCGAAACACAACACGAGAAACTGATGAACGAGCTGAGAAGGACGAGCAAGAAAACGGTGAGAGCTGAGATGGATGAGCAAGCGAGATGAACTGATAGTCTGCGGGGCCAGACTAGGCGGTGGACCTCGGGAAGCAGTTATGCTTGCCCCGAGCAGACGTGTACACCGAGGGTGGGAATTAGTCGGTGATTAAATATGTTGGAAAATCAGGGTCAATGGACAATGTGAACCACGTTCACATAATACCCAGCAACGAGGGCAGAGTCAAAGATTTAGAGACAGGACAGAAGCAGAGAATCAAAGGCGAAAAAGGTGGCGGAGTATGGCAAGGGGAGACACGACCGATCAGGACGCCAGCACGACACGATACTGACCGCCACTCCGCAGAAGTGGGCGGCCCTGACCACCGCTCCGCAGCACCGGGCGGCGCGACCATTGATTGGGTACCGCAGCGATGCTCCTGTACATGGTAATGTCCACGATCACTCTCAATTGTTTAGAGAAGTAGCGACCGTTCCGTGGAACGGTTGCTACCCCAACAGTAAAACTTACCTATATTTGCTTCGAGATGGAGCTACGTCGGAGCACACTCGTTGGTACTCATCCAGGATTGGCTCATAGGGGAAAATGCTACTGAAGCGGTGCCCAAGCTTAATAGAGCTCCCTGTGAGTGGTCCGAGCCCCACTCATTCTCCGGACTATTCTCTCCAGTTTTTGTCTTCGTGAACCACTTGCTAGACGTCCTTTCTACAACCGTATGGTCGCCTGAAGCTCCATTAATCTTGCGCTTCTACTTCACGAACATTTTGCCCTTCGCGCCATTCGTTTGTCCCCAAGATAGCTCCATCTTAGAGCTAATATACGCAAGTTATTTACCAAAGTGTTCCCAAGAAAATGTGCAATTAAACAGTACCAAAACCACGTCATTTTAATCATTTCTGGTCACTAAATTTGATGTTTACTGCCTTAGTACCAAAACCTATGGAACAACCTAATATTATAACGGGTATAATCACTGGCCCCGGAGCGAGGAGCTGCCTAAGACGTCAAGTAATGGAGGTTACTTCTTATTGGGGAGAGCTAATCCACCAACGAGCAGTTTCCTCAGCCGATCGCTCTCCATCACAATATCGCCTCTCCAACTCCTTCAAGTTCCAAGTACTGAAAACAGCATAGGAAACGAAGAAAACCGCAAAATAAGAAATATAAGCAAAAATAAGATAAAAAAGTAACACGGACGAATGTCTGAGAAAAAATCCGGAAATTGTGTACTCGGTGACTCGACATCGTTTCCGCCAAAACGTTTATTTAAACAAGTGAAATCCGTGGGGAACACAATACTGTGCTACCGTCACCAGTAAGAGTATAAGTAGTGAAGGTTCCGAGCGCACTCATCTGAATGTAAATTTTGGTTCGTGACATCGATAAGCAGGCGAGATGGCGCAGTGATTAGTGATGCTCTGTGCGGAGATAATTCTCCTCGCTCTCCCAAACGCCCTTCGTTTATCAATCAACGGACATCCAAAGAACGCCCCAACCTGGTTAACCTCCGAATTGCAATGAGGTGTACCCGACAACGATGTTTTACGACATTTATGAAGGAGACGAAATCCTCACGTAAGCGATGTATGCGAAAAGACGAATTGAATGCCAGAAGTGTGGGGATCCGCACAATAAACCATGAAGACGGGACGTAAGAAAACATGAATGTGGTATTGAGCGAGGCCAGAGCTTGTAACTAATTAATATTTACAGAAGGATGACAAATGTTGCCACGATCAGTGCCGTATTGCTGACCTGGTCTGTTGAACTTCCTAAGTAGTGATATAGATTAATCTTCTCGAGTGTAACTGCCTTTTCGAACGCTGGCTGAGGCGATCAGCCTTCAAATGACGTCGTTTCATCTCGTAAATCGTTGTAGTTTGATTCTAGCATTTTAGTTGGAACCGAACTTGATATAATGGAAATTGGCATCTTGAGTACATCGACTTTTCTGAAGTGCACAACGCAGCATTGTTAGATGCCTATGTCGTCCATCATCCACTCACTCTAACAACCCGTTTTGCACTGCAGACTACTAGTATTCGTTTATTTATTGTTGCTGTTGGCATTCTGCTCAAAGTTGACTAGCCACAATCGATGAAATAAGTAAGTTTTAAGATTATAAAGAAACCTCGTTTGTGAAAGTAAAAAAAAAAATGAAAGTCCGTCGGGAGTGTACAGATCATCAAATATGCATGTCTGCATTGAACAAGCTAGCCTAAAATGAGTCGCTGACGAACCAAACATTTAAGTGTGAACCAAATGATTTAACGACTTTGTTTAAAAAATAACTAAGAGAATTGAGTGGTGAACAAAAACACGGCCTCAGGCGGGAATCGAACCCACGTTTCATCCTATCCGGGGACGCGTGCTCTACCACTACACCACTGAGGCACATTTGCCTGACCACTCATTCTTCAACATCTCAATGTTAGGTATCAGCCACCAACCTTTGACAGGTTTGGTCGGGTATGCGATTTTGCTTTATAAAACCAGTTAAGCTGATAGCTATTCTAATTACTAATCTTCGAAATTATAGTATTTTTACTGCTTTTTTCGCAGTTTTATTATATTACTTATATAACTAAGAGAATTGAGTGGCGAACAAAAACACGGCCTCAGGCAAAAAAAAAATAAAAAAAAAACGGCAGTAAAAATACTATAATTTCGAAGTATTAGTAATTAGAATAGCTATCAGCTCAACTGGGTTTATAAAGCGAAATCGCATATACGACCAAACCTGTCAAAGGTTGGTGGCTGATACCTAACATTGAGATGTTGAAGAATGAGTGGTTGGGCAAATGTGCCTCAGTGGTGTAGTGGTAAAGCACGCGTCCCCGGATAGGATGAAACGTGGGTTCGATTCCCGCCTGAGGCCGTGTTTTTGTTCACCACTCAATTCTCTTAGTTATATACTATAATTTTAAAAAATAAGATTTCTAAAGATTTGAGTGCTACATTTGTATTGCATGCGAAAACAAGCTACAGTAATTGTTTCTGACTTTGAATTACTTTTAGGCTAAATTTGGTTTTTTCCAAGCACTTGATTATCAGAGTGGTCTACTGCCATTGATGACTATCACAGTACATAATGGGTTTTCCAATCAAGTCATCTAAGTGGAGAACGTAGATTAGCGATTGTTATGTAGTTTTTCTTTTTACCATTTTTTTTCCGTCTTTGCAATTCTTTTTAATTCACTGCGCGAAACACGGTGATTATAACATCCAAATCGCTCTTTCATTTTCTTCCTAAGCGTCTTAAAATACTGGCCGAGTTCGTCTAACAATCTCGAAGATAGTCGTCTCGCTGTGGATTTATAGGGCTTTCGTTGTTAACTGCCGGAGGGTATTGGGGAGAGGGGTTTACTCTGAAAGCGCCACGAAGAGCATCACCACCACTCGACCACGGCACCCGCCCCAAACCCATAGTCTTCTATGAGAACTTGAAAAATTTGTTTTGCAAATAGGGTATTAGGAAGTGATGCGGATAAAAACGTGTTGGTCTACTCGTGGTTACTTAGCAATTATTTTCGTGTTATTTACAGAGACGTATCAGATTGCAAAACTATCATCGCTCTCACGCTTTTAATAACGAACTTTAGATATTTATGAAAAAACAAAGTGTTTTCAGTATAAACGGTTGACGATAAGAGCCAGTCTATCATGCGACCAACTACGTTCAAGTGAAGCTCTTGATGAAAAGATAAAAATGGTGTCCATCGTTAGCTTCAGAATACACCAATTTTACCGACGCTGTGGAGTCACTACAATGACTGAATTCTGGGCAAAACCATACATTTGATGTCGAGCAAGACTATAATGGGATAATCATGATGAGCTGTATTTTGCTGTCTCGTTACTTGCCCCAGCTGCTGCACAATTTCTGAAAAACAATCGTCCATTTGAACTCAACAGTTTCGTAGCATTTGAAGTGGACCATACAGACAAAGCCGACGTTCGTTGAATTTTTCAAACTTTCGCTCTCGTCTTTCTCGTCTATCTTAATTCGTTTTTGATCGAAATATTCATATTGCAGGGAATATCGTTCAGATTCTAAGCGTTCAGGTATTTCCCATCATTATTTATTCTCATTCTTTATACTATTCTATTATAGCTTTCATTTTATTCTCATTTTTAATAAAACCTTTTTGAAGTGTAGGCGGCGATATTACCTCTAAATGAGTAACACACTGTAAGATTAATGGCTGCTTAGCACTCAAAGTCGGCATACCTCAAACTACGATGAGTTTTATTTATTGCCGCAGAAGGAATTATCTACGGATCTTTGTTCAAAGAACCACGAACGCTGTTTTTCGGTATGAAGATATAATGTATCCTCGACACCATGACATTCTTCTATTTTATTATATCGGGACACATATCAGCCTAATAAGATGCTATGTTCTTTATTAGTGTTTGCATATACTGTCTACACTGGAAGGCTTGAAGACCTAAACTTCCCTACTAATTTTTCCAATTCCTACATCAACACACATTTATATTCAAAAGAGATTATACAGAAGCCATGTGTACAATTAGTGCAACACAGAGGATGCCCTTTCAAAAACCTGTGGTTCTATACCATCTGAAATATTCTGATGATCCAGAAATTAACGTCGGTTATTGATAACCAGCTTCGTTGAGTCATATTTTGCATGGAATCATTAGATAATGATCCATAAACTATTCGTTTTGTGAAAAATCGTGTCTAATAAAGAAAAACATAATTCCTTCGGGCAAAAAGTAGATAAGACTTAGAAATTTCAAGAGTTCAACACACACGCTCCATGGTAGTGGTTCACTCTTTAATCAACTTGCTCTAAAATCGTCTAATATCCAGATATAGTGGTCACCCGCCTCGAAATGTTGTAATGGATACTGCAGCGTCAGAGACACATCAGACGGTCTTTAACATGGGGCACTGAAGTCTCTAAACTCGAAAGTTCATATCAAGAAGCCTTAGAAACTGATAAGCATTTCTTTTCTCCATGAGACCTGTTGTATGTTATTAAGCACTCGTAGTGTTCCATATTCAACTTTCAATAACACACTGACGACGAAGTCATAATTTTGGAAAATTCTTTTAGAGCATGGAGATTGTTAACCATCAACGGAAATTCTATGAATTTATAGCTAAATGGTTTTACATCAAGTAGGTGAAGAAGGATATCAAGTTATAATGTATTAAAATGTTCCGTTTGATGTTTGAATAAATTTTCAAATAAATCATTTAGGTCACACATAATTTTGATAGGCATTTCTCGCTCCATATTTTGCTTATAATGTTGTATTTCTTGCCGCTTATTTTGAATCTACTTTAAACTAGTAAAAATATGTTGGACAAAGAGCAAATTTGACTGATCTTCTTGTCCAAGCTGGAAATAGGCTGTAGAGCAGCAGGGACAACTTTTAACATTATCAGTGCATTTGGTCCAGGAACTGCTAACGAACACACAATTCAGTTGGATTTCAAGAAGCTTCGTTGCCGAGATATGAAGATGAAGAGCGTAGTGGCCGGCAATGGAAAATCATAAGAAGTTATCGAGGCTGGCCCTATTGAGACTATATAAGATCTTGCGGAAAATCTCAACGTCGACCATTCCACGGTCGTTGGCCATTGGTTAGAAGAAGGGTAAGTAATTGCGGTTTTAGATCGCCAAAAAACCGCAGTTATTTTTGCGCCAACCCAATATTCGAAGTTACAGCTCAAAAAACATTTGGAATTTTCAGTATAAGTACTTTTTCAACACAAAGAACTATTGTGTCTTCTTATTTGTTTTGACACTAGAACAATGAACAGCATTTTTACTGAAGGCCAATAATTGAAATTGCTTAACAACACTATTCAAAGCACACGCCAGCAGCCTGAAGACAAATCTGCCGTCTCTCAAGCTATAAATCAATTCCGTTTTGGGTAGAATTTCCTGCTTTCTCTTGATGCTGAATATGTCTATACTTCCCGTATCATGACCGCTCACAAAGCCTTTGTCGCAATTTGCTTCTTTATGAGTACGAATTATTCTGCTGATTGTCACATGACCACAGTCAAAACCATGCCCCAACTCCTCGATAGTCAAAATCGGATCCACTTTAATTGCTTCTATAACGGCCTCTCAAGCAACTTCGTGTAAACGTCAGGAGCGCGGCTAGTCCTACACTTCGATGTTGCCTGCAGAAAACTCAGCGAAGAGTCGAAACTGATCTTCCGAATACAAATCCTTGATCCTATGCATAATTGATGTTCTCAAAAGCGATCTGAGCATCGCGCTCTAATCGCAATAGCACAGCAGCAAATTGCGATAAGAGCTTCGTTGAGTGGCCATGATGCAGCAAGTATGAACACAACTGGCACCAAAAAAAGTTCGAAAAATGATGCACAAAGCAGTACTGATTTGTTGCCTGGAAGACGGCACAAATGAATTCATGCTGATGCGGCATACTTCGAATAGTATTGTTAAGCGAGGATAATTACTTTTGGTTGGTAACTTTGATGTTTGTTACGGAAAAGCTGATCTCAATTGCTGGGGAAAAACTTTTCATAGGGGAGTCAGTAACCATTCGAAAGCTGAGACTTGAGGCTACAACCCCATGTTGCCGGTTTTTCAGAGCACCCTTTTATGAGGCTATAAACTTCAGACGAATCTATGTCTCACACTCACAAATTTCACGCCGAACATAACACATTTTTGGATTATTAGTGATCATTCGATATCATAACAGATTTTGATTCCAACGCTGCGTTTTTATATGGAAAAGACTCCCATTTTCGATCAATGGCTTCTTTGGCCAATTTACGCACGTGTGCGTGAGGCGGCCCACGTGTAATGCTGATACAATACTTCTCTACGCCTTCATATGCCCGCAAAATCGATGGCCATCGTGTCACTGAATGTGACTGCCTCAGATAGCGGCACGTGAATTGGCCAAAGAGCCCATTGATCGCAGACGGGAATTCAAATTGTTTTTACCTACCGCATTTCAAAAACACCTCCAAGTCGCTCTCATCAGTCACGCTGACTCACGTGTATCGAGAATGATGCACGCAGTCCCAAATGAGTCAATCATCATTAGAAGCTATTGAGTGCAAATGTGTTCTCATGCAATGAGTGGTCAAGCGATGTATCATGTCAGCGCTGCTCTCCTCCCAGATATGTATGACAACAATTTGCCGACTCTGGAGAGACAGAAGGCTCGATGAGACTGGAACTGTGAGTCATTGTCCAGAGATTACGCGTGTGATGCTAAGCACTTCTAGTTGCTGTGCCTCATAGGCCCCTAGCGCATGATAAGATATGTAGTAGTTCTGTTGCACTCCTTGGTTCGTACTCGAATAACAAACTGTTGAACTCATTGATCAGCAAGTTCACAGATGATTTAGGTGATCACCTGTACCACCTGTCGTCCCGTTGATCGTTGAGTGACTCGAGCGGGTACCAGCAACTCTTCCATTTTTCCCTATCGAGTGTAAGAGTAGCCTAGTGGGTCCTCCTCGCTCTGGGGATTTGCTCAACATCATATCTTTCTTGTATCGCTTTCGTGAAAAAATCAAACTAACGGTTCAGTAGTGTTCCTTTAGAGCGCTTGACGTCCCGAGCAATCCAGTTGGTAACGGCTCTCGTCCATCGGTTGTCGTTGAAGCGTATCACGTATCCGAACCACCTTATTTCCGATATCTTGGCGTGTAGAACGGCGTCTCTGATTTTCAATCGTTGACGTAGGTCAGAACTTCGAATCCTTTCTCTTGTTTGCGAGATACGGGTTACTCCCAGCATTCGACTGCGCGCTCAATAACGCCAAGTGATCTTTCATTCCGCTTATAAAGCGACCAAGTTTCTGCTGCGTACGTTAGGGCAGAAATAATCGTCGAGTCGAAGGGTGGGCGCGGAGTTGGATGTTCTTTGTCCTGATCACTAAATCATCGATGCTCTTAAACGTTCCCCAGGCCGCTCGTTTCCTCCTGCTCAACTCTGGATCTAGGTCGCTCATCATGTTGATTTCAAGACCTAGGTAGACGTAATTGGAGCATTCGGAGATTATCGTTCCGTTGAGCGTGAATGGGGCATTCGCAACCCATCCGTTTCTCATGAACATCGTTTTCGTTAGATTTAGTTGAAGACCAATCTTTCCACAGGCGTAATCAAAATCGGTCAACATTTGTTCCGCTTGGCTGATGTTTGGTGTTATGAGAACCATATCGTCAGCAAAGCGAAGATGGCTTAATTGTTGACCGTCAAATTTCACTCTCACTTCATATCGTCCCATTCCAATGTTCGCATGACGTTTTCTAGGGTGGCAGTGAATAGTTTTGGCAAAATAGTATCGCCTTGTCGAACCCCTCTTCTCACGTCAGTGGTAATGTTGTTGTAGAATGGAGATATTTGGTCGTGAAATCTTTATAAAGCTCACGAGGGATCATTATATACCGAGTAGGGATTCCATGGTTATCTGGAGCCTCTATAACTGCTTCTGTTTCCAATGGATTAAAGGCTTTCTCCAGATCGATGAAAGTGAGACAGAGTGGTGCTTGTACTCTCGTGAAACTTCAGTGAATCATGTAATCGTGTGGATGTGGTCTATGATACTAAATCCTTTTCGGAACCCTGCTTGTTCGCATGGCTGTCCCTCGTCCAGTGTTCTGTTAGCCCTGTTTAGGATGACTCAAGTAAACAGTTCATAGACAACGGACAGCAAGCAGATTGGACGATAATTGCCTATGTCGTGATGGTCTCCCGTTTTTTACTACATGCGGTCTTGGTGGTTTTCCACTGAATAGGAATCTTGCATTCTGACAGGTAATGAGTGAAGAGCCGAGGCAGGGTGTTGATGGGAACTGGCGGCAGGTTCTTCAGATGTTCTGCTCTAATCCTGTCTGGACCGGGTGTTGTTCTGTTCGTCACCGACGATATAGAATGCTGGCTTTCGGAAGGGAGGATCGGTGGAACGACATATTCGTCCTCTTTTAATCAAAAGAGGTGTGATCTACTCTCCGTCTTATGCGTAAGTACATACGTTTTCGCAGTACAGCTAGCGAATGTTTAGCATCGTATGCTGCATTTTCGGCTTTCTTTTTCCGTACGATGAACCTTATAATCATAGCGCAAGAGGAATGAATAAAGTTTGATCCACATGCTGTTGGTATCCACGTTGAGACGTTTCACGCCTCCATGAGCTTTTTCTCAGTATTGTTTCATATTTTTTCATTTTCAAATTTTTGAACAAAAATGTAATTCATTTCACAAGGAAAGCACCGCTTGACCAACATGTCTTCTCACCAATAACACATAAAGAACATTATAAATAATAGATGGTGAAATATGGGAATTCAAAAATTCTAGTGAAATGTCAAAATGCGGTTCCTTCTCAGTGACAATCAGAATTAGAGCTTCATGGGCTTTGATTGCTGGAAGTGGTAAAATGTGAAACATTCTTTCCTGTAAACATCGTAAGTATTTTAAAATCAAAGTATCTCATCAACGGTAGGAGCGGTATTGACTATTAAATTGTTTGGATATTCAAACACGATTTCGACGTGTTTCTTCATAGCAGCATATGTAACCTCCAAAAGTTAATTTTTGCTAGCCGAATTGTTGATTATTGGAAAATATCTGTTTCAATCCAGACATTTTATCAAATGGAAATAAGCGTAAGTCTTGGGCTTGCATGAAACTACGACTTTTGAAGGTAAATAAGTCATAGAATATAGCTTCTGGCCGAAGTGCCTCTTGATTCAGAAATCAAGTCTGGAGCGTATCAACAACGATAATAAAAAAAAATCAAATGAGTTTGGGTTTCAAAAAAACTGAATGAGTTTCTGTTCAACAATGAATTACAATGGATAAAGGATGAATTTCTCGCCGTTGCTTAGTCCATAAGACATGCACCATGCTTTTGTCTACAATTTCTACCTTCGTTTGAGGTAACTGAAAGCATATCTAACCTTTATATTAACTCCGATGTATCGGATCAGCGATGCTGTACTCCCACTCACCAATTCAGTGACCCAGTTAGAAGGTTGGCATGGAAGGCCCCATGAGCTATGATCGAACCATCGACCTAAAGTAAGTGCATCATCTCTAACAACTGCTCCACATTAGTTCCTATGGAATATTAGCGTGAATATGTAGAGTGGATCACTCGACGTTGATGTATCCACGGATGATGAGTAATGTGTTTCATTGAGCGTCGTTTGAAGTGTTCGACAACATATTTAGCCTTTAGAATGGCTCATGATAGTTTAACCATCTACCAAATCAGTGCTTCTATCCTCCCAGACATGTTTGGTAGCAATTTATCGACCCCGTAAAGATGCAAGGTTTGATTGGTATTCGCGTGAGATCAAAACGTCGACCACGTATGTGTAGCAGACTTCTCTAATTGCTGGCTACGCACAATTTTCATGTCAAATGGTGGCTATTTTGGCGAATTTGCACAAAATTATCTCATAATTTATGGTGTGTGAGCGTAGTTTGATTCATCTTATAACGATAAGCAGGCAAAAAAAAGAACAACTCTAAATGACTTACTTCTGAAACAGATAACATGGGAATGTTTGTCAGATTCATAGCTTTATGTTTGAGAAAGGTGGGTGTTTTCACTATTCAAACGCTAATTGTTAGAAGAAAACTCCTAGTGCGTCGGTCGCAATACCAAGCGCAACATGTTTGAAGCCGAAGAAAACATGAGAAAACGCACGGGAAATGAAAGCCTCTAAAACATTCTGATTAAGACTATACCAGTGAAAACATCACGAAGAATAAGTGGAACAGACCATGGTGAACAACTAAGCAGATATGTCTTGCTTGAAAGTGAAGATAACTAATCAAAACCAACTGCTCATTGGCTTCCTACTGTAATTATGCACTACAAGGCTTAATTTTGTAATTTCTTTAGCTTTGATGAATTTTACACGTGAGCTGTCAGGAAGACCATGATCTTTTCTAAGAAAGTGGATCTATGAAGATTTGATTCGTTCTCTCTTGAATACTGAAAAGCCTTAGTAGACTGAGTGGAGTTTTGCCAGATTTTCATCACAGGTTAATAGCCTTCCTGATCTAGCTGTGAGAACTGATCTCAGACAAATTTGTAATCATTTTCGCATTCCTAAGGGCAGAGTCCGCTTGGCGTGACGTGTGCTTGAGCACTGAACTTCATCACTACAGCTGCGTTATTGTCTCCTCATTTGAATCCATCTCAGAGGGTGAACACAAAATTACCTCCGTAGCAGTATTCTCGAACCATACCTGTTACAGTCGTTAGACTTTGGTCTCTCTACCACACGTGAATAAAAACTTTGGATCCTGCAGCCAACTGCACTCTTACGGCTTTCTAATATGATAGAGGACAAGGAGGATGAAAATCTTTGGGAATAATTGCACCGAGCCTTCTATCTAACCAAAAATCAAAGAAATTTATCGGCTGTACGTCTGACCAACAGACTAACCCTACGGTCGCTATCAGTACATCATGCTAGCACCTTTATCTCTCCAAACAAGTCTAGTACTAATTTCTCCACTGTTCTATGAGCTCAGGTGGGGAAGAACATTTAATGCTGTCACCTCACACCATTACGTCGCACGCGCTCTTCTATTATGAGAACGATGAATTATCTGCATCAAGATTTCTTCAAATTTATTTAAAGGCTGCAACGGCAAGCGTGCCTCTTTACCGCTATATTCGATTCGAAATTTCAGACTCAGTCGGAAAAGGTGACTTGGACAGTTACTAATTGATGAAATAAAAAAAGTTGACTACAGCTTTCAACAATTGTCTCACTTCTTCCAAATCTTTCCCCAACAGAGATGATCACTCATCAAAAGTGATCAACGCATTATTTGGGTCAGTGAATTGTCTCCGAACTCCCTTTCATCCCTTAAGGCATCATATATATTCCTCGTCATTCTAATGTTATTTCCATTATCTGCTTATGGGTGATGATATTGAATGATTACCCTCTTTTTTCAACGATATGCCCTTGCTGGCGTGTCCTGGCATGTAGGATATCGTGTAGGATATATAGGAATATATACACGCCAGACTATCGAAAATAAGGTGGGCCGGACACGTGATGCGCTTCAACGACAACCGATGGACGAGAGCCGTTACCGACTGGATTCCTCGGGACGTCAAGCGCTCTAAAGGAAGACCACTGACCCGTTGGTCCGATTTCTTCACGAAAGCGATGGAAGAAAGATATGATGCTCAGCTCATTCCTAGAGCAAGGAGGACCCACTGGGCTACTCTTGCACGCGATAGGGAAAAATGGAAGAGTTGCTGGTACCCGCTCGAGTCACTCGACGATCAACGGGACGACAGGTGATACAGGTGATGCCCTTGCTGCTGCTGCTAATCACATGGAAGCTCGGTTTCATGAATGAATAGAGATTTATAATATGATCGCTATTTATAGCGCACTAATAATCTGCCTCAGATAGGAGAAGAAAAATTTGTTATTATAAATAGCTCGCAGAGTTTGACTTGTGACCCTCATTTATGCGCAGAAGATTGGAATTTTCCAAGGTAAATCTAATCGAGACAGTGTTTGTGATCGGTGTACCGGTGATAACAAAATGATAATGAACACATTCCTTTACTTTTTTTATTTTAGATCGACAGTTTAATTATGTCTGATGAGCTGTGCTTTGCCGTGTCGTTACTTGCATCAGCTGCTGCACAAATTTTTCGCAGAAATAGCCGTGGACCATACAGACAAAGCCGACGTTCGTTGAATTTTTCAGACTATCGCTCTCGTCTTTCCCGTGCTGCCTCGATTCGTTTTTGATCGAAATATTCATTTCGCAGAGAATATCATCCAGATTCTAAGCGCTCAGGCCAATTGTGCAAAATATCTCTCGACATCTAGATCCATTTTGTCCAGATATAGGCCAAATATTTCAAATCTTTGTCGCATAATGTGGTAGCAATTAGAAACCTGATGCGTTCTGCTTCGAAGATTACCACTGCTAAGATCTTCCAGTACAGAATAGTCAGGCGGAGAAAGTGTGAGCTAAATATGTCTTATGTAAAAAGGTGGATTCCTAAAGTCCAACTTCCAAAACGAGCTTGTACCAAATTGTGCTCACCCCACTACCATCTAGTGAACTCGAATCGTGTGATCTCATTACACCACCCAGCCGAAACTCTTCTGTAGAAATAAGCCACACCGCAACGCGCTTCCGCAATCAGAGTATGCATTCACTATTTGATACTGATTTCAAAACATTACTGATAACGACGTTATTTTATCATAGCTACTTGATCAAAATTACTTTAATAAAGAGGGTGAACGGCGTAAATTCAACAGATCATTCTTCTGTCTTAGAACGTGAATATAACAGAGCGGAAACATTGTAAATAGAATAATAAGCAATGATTAATATATAATGAAAGATATTGATAATAATATTATTATTAGTATTAATAATATAATATTATTATTATTTATAACTAATGTTAATAATTAATTATTTAATTAATAGTTGGTACGCCTCCGTACGATAACTCGAATGATAGTAAAGTCCCGTTAATCCTCCCGTTCTTTTCAAATGAGATTAGTACAACTATAAAACGCTGTTTGAAAAGAGCGGGTTTGGAGCAATAGGTGGCTATTAGTGATGTACCAGCGATTACTCTAAGACGCCAACAAGTTCGCAACCTCTTATATTACCGTCTCTGTATAATGAGAGATTGTAAAATACGTCCTAACGGAAGAGACGGTGATTGCATGAGCGTAGGTACAATCTACCTAATGTCTTGCAAACCGTTTAGCGATAAATACATTGGCGAGTCATGTAGGCCGCTCCATGCCCGCATAGAAAAACACCTAACTGATAAGCGATATGTTAGACGAACTACTCCGCAATGGACACATAGAGCACAGAAGCATGACGCAGTAGATTGTGACATAGAAGTCACCATTTTTGCGAAGGAACAAAAAACATCAGCGCGAAAAGTTCTTGAAGCACTTTGGACTAACACCACTAATCCAACTATGAACCGCAGCGAGGAATGCCTTGTTATCACACGTGATTTGAATCAGTATATAAGTCTGTTGTTTTGATGGTTAGGTGCTTTACGAGCCTATGTGATCCCCTTGCGGTGGTCTCCAATTGAATCATTCACTGGAACACATACAAAAAGCGGGGAGTATGTTAAGAATTGATTTTGCTTAATGCGATTGAAATATAGGTCTAGAGATTTTTTCTAAAGGAGTAATGAAGGTGTTTGGCTTATTGGACTGCAGACAATTTGACCTTTCCAGGAATTGAAGAAGGCGAACTGCCGAAACGTCAGCTGTCAAATAAAGTTTATTGTAACACCTCGCGTTTGGCTTGAAGAAGAAAATCACAAATTGTAAATAGAATTTTTGAAAAAAATATGTGAATTATCTCAACCACCGTTTTACTACTCAAGAGATTTATTCATCAAATGTGCGATCTCTATGATGGTTGGTATCTACCCGTATTTAGATTTCATGGCTAATCGGAAGGATGGGCCGATGTTCTTCTATCTAGGTTTATGAAACTTCGAGCAAACAATTCACTTTTGAGTGATGCATGTGTTGTACCACAAACGCTTCAGACTCTCGGAACTCATTATGAAATTCTTATTAAATTCTTAAGTGAAGTAGCCATTGAATGTTTTATGGTGCAATTTGTTGTTGACGAAGTCCCATCTTTTGATTTCCCAACTACTTTGCAATAACGCACTTTGATCCTAGAAGTATCTGAAAAGGCCACTATAACCAAAAACCGCAATTTTAATATAACATGTGATTTTACAGAATGTGGCTGTATATGTAAGTAATTGAAGAGACTGTCAAGGTCGAAACACGTGTATCGGACTCTATAAGTCAACCCTTATATAACAGACCACATGCGTGGCTAAAAAATAATCACTATCAGGCCTACTGAAATTCGAGAGTGGTCTTAAGAAAACACTCGAAACGGAAGATATAACTTAATTGGCAATACCAGTCAAAGCAATCGAATGTGAAATGCTGTCGATTCAGTTATATTTCCACTTAATGGCACGTATAAAAAGTTCGTTGTAGCCATCTCTTTATAGAATTTGGGTTGCTCCGAGAGCATTGGCTAAACAAGATCGGTAGCGTTCGACAGACGAGACTGCTAATGTCCACACACGTAGATCGAGCTCCATAAGTCAGCCCATAATAGACCACATGCGTGTCTCAGAAATGATCGATATGAGCCATTTTGAAATCGGAGCTTTGTCTCTAGAAAACACTCTCAAGGGATGATAAAAAAGTTATAACCACTGATAAACTCCATTCTGGTTGCAGCTCTCTTTTCGAGTAGCTGATGGCACGACGGTCTCGTCAACGAACCACCCAAATTTGTGCCGTTTAGAAGTTAAGAGACTCAGTCATTGTTGTACGGATCTTGCCTTTTCAGCATCGTTTCCCTTATTATTCTAGTTTCAGCTGAAAATATAATGTCGAAGAGTCGTAGCTTCTTCAACGACTAAACATATAGAAAGTGCTGTTATTTAATGCTATTGAAGGATATCTGTAAACACTTGTGGTTGGCTCCAATGCCTCCAGTGGCCCAAACATCTAGTGAAGGTGTAGAATGAAAGTGATGATATCTACTATTGCGCTCATCCCATCAAAAACCATCATTGCTATTATGTTAAAGAGAAAGAGATAGAGAGAAAAACTTTACACAGCAGACAAATGATCGCCATCCCTCTACTGTCAGTGGTCTACAGTTCAAATGCTTTTTCGTATTTTTGCAAACTAATTTATATAAACGACAACGATACAAAGAACGACCGGAGTTTTGGTCTGCATCACATTGATCTTTCTAGGCGATTGTTTCCAAAAAATGAAACATTCAGAAATCTTCCAGAACATTTTGCTTGGTCTAATATGGGTTGAGCTTCTTCAAACTCATGTTCTAGCACTCCTTCACATTTCTAATCCTTATGCGTTTGCATCGACTTCACCTAACATCTACAAGTAGTCATCGCCCTTGGGTGATCACCAATTTTCAAACGTTAATACTCTTACTGCCAAAATGAAACACGTGAAAATATTCTGACATCATACGCTACCCATTGGTTCTTTACACAAAAATGATAAATACTTTGCTATACCGCATGGATTTCGTGCCTCCTCTTAATCCAATTTCATCCAGAGAGCTGCTTACAGTTTCTTTTTCTCCGCAACTGGTAGGGAAGAAAACAAATCGTTGCGCTTTAACACTATCTCGGTAAAAAATTGTGGGTTAAGAAACGGCTACGTGTATCAGAATGAGTATTCACAAGCTTCTTTAGTAAGAAGAGTATCGTTTTGAAAAGCTCACGAGCGGCATCATTCTAAAGACAACTGAAACTAAAACAAATAATTTTATCATAGTCTTCTTCAATTTTATCTAACAAACGCTGTAACAGCGCGTTCCTATACTATTTTGCAGTTCGGTAACAATGTAAATCCACAGTTTCAAGTAAACAGGTTCAATACACGTATAGGTGTGTGGCCAAATAAAATGAATTTTGACAATCAATGCAGTCGACTATTTCGAGACCTCGCTCAGAAAGAAAATACTCTGACAATGCATTCATTACGTGGGGTTAGCCCTTTCACGAAGTTTGTTATGGGCAGTTCTACAATGCAAAACTTGTGTTCCGGTCTCCCAGCCTCGTCAATTTCACACTGGCCTTTCGTTCAGTCAGTTCCTCGGGAGTCTACCCATACATACAGGAATCAACACCTACTCACTCAACGTAAGGTAAAAGTATCACTGTGATGTCTTTCCAAAGGATGAGAATTGATTTTCATTTCCCATAACTAACTCTATTTACCATCGTACCAATTTTATCAGTCTATTAATCACTGGAATTCCGATGTGAATAAACAGGTTTTGTAGATTAAATCTCTCTACATTTTATAAAGGTGTTTGCGTGAATAGATTACATGTCAACTTGACCATCTAAAGCCTTAGAAACGTCAGCCACTACTGAAATGTAGCATTCAGTCCGTCTGCTCGCATCTGCAATTCTTCTATTCTATTATATCGGGGCACGTATCAGTGTAATAAGATGCTATGTTTTAGGTTAATGCTTGCAGATACTGTCTACACTGGAAGGCTCGAAATCCTAGACTTCCACATTAATTTTACTGAGTCCTACATCAACACACATTTATACCCAAAGAGATTATTTAGAATCCATGTGTACAGTTAGTGCAACTCAGCAGAATCCCTCCTATAAATCTGTGATTCTAAACCCTAAAAAACTCTGATGCCATAGAAATTATAGCCGGTTATTGAGAAGCAGCTTCTGTCGGTCACATTTTACATGATATCATAAGATGATAATTTATAAACTAATCGTTTTGTGAAAAGTCGTGTCTGATGGGGGAATCATAAATCCTTCGGGCAAAAAGTAGATAAGACTTAATAATTATAAGAGTTTAACAAACACTCCCCATGGTAATGGTTCACTATTCGATCAACTTGCGCTAAAATCGTCTATTATTTAGATATCCTGGTCACTCGTTTCTAAATGTTGTAACGGAACTGCGGCGTCAGAGACACATCAAACGGTCTCTAACATGGAGCACTGAAGTCTCCAAACTCGAAAGTTTATATCAAAAAGCCATATAAACTTATAAACATCTCTTTACTCCAACTCCATGAGACCTGTTGTATGTTATAAAGCACTCGTTGTGTTTCATATTCGACTTCCACCAACAGATTGACGACGTAGGTATAGTTTTAGAGAATTAATTTAGAGCATAAAGACTGTAAATCACAGACGAAAATTCATTAATGTATAGTTAAATCATTTTATATCAAGTTGGTAAAGAAGGAAATCAAATTCATAGTCTATTGAAATGTATCGTGCGATGTTGGAATATAATCTCAAATTAAGCATGCAGGTCACACATTATTTTGAAACGCATTTCTCGCTCCAAATTTTGCTTCTAATGTTGCATATCTTGACGTTTATTATAAATCTGCTTTAGACTATTGAAAATATGTTGGACAAAGAGCAAATTTGAGTGATCTTCTTATCCAGGCTGAAAATAGGTTCTAAAGCAGCAGAGATTACTTTCAACATCAGCAGTGCATTTGGCCCAGGAACTGTTAGCGAACACATGATGCAGAGAAATTTAAGAAGCTTCGTAGCCGAGGTTTGAAGATGAAGAACGTAGTGGCCGGCAATGGAAACTCATAAGAAGTTATGAGAAAGCAAGGATCAGGGCTGATCCTTTTGAGACTGTAAGGGAAGTTGCAGAAAAACTCAACGTCAACCATACTACTGTCGTTGGCCATTGATCAGAAGAAAGGTAAGTAACTGCGGTTTCAGATCGCGGAAAAACCTCAATTATATTTGCGCCATCCTAGTGCTCAAAGTAACAGCTTTAAGAACATTCTGAATTTTACAACTTATGTACTTTACCAACAAAAATATAATGTGTCTTCTCATATGTTTTTAACACTAAAGCATTGAACAGCATTTTCACTGGAGGCCAGTAATTGAAATTGCTTAACAACACTATTCAAAGCACACGCCAGCAGCCTGAAGACAATTCTGTAGTCTGTTAGGCAATAAATCTTTACTGTTTGTGGTAGAATTTTGTGCATTCTTTTCATCCTGAATATGTCCACACTTGCCGTATCATGGCCCCTAAACGAAGCCTTTGTCGCAATTTGCTTCTTTATGAGCACAAATTATTCAGCTGGCTGTTGCATGATCACAGTAAAAATTCCCCCAACTCCTCAATAGTCAAAATCGGACCCACTTCAATTGCTTTTATATCAGCCTCTCGAGCAACTTCGTGTGGACGTCAGAAGCGCGGCTGGTTCTACAATTCGGTATTGCCTGCTTTAAACTTAGCGAAGAATTGAGACAATGATCTCCTGACACAAATCCTTGAACCT
This sequence comes from Parelaphostrongylus tenuis, assembly GCA_019055375.1. Classification (NCBI taxonomy): domain Eukaryota; kingdom Metazoa; phylum Nematoda; class Chromadorea; order Rhabditida; family Metastrongylidae; genus Parelaphostrongylus; species Parelaphostrongylus tenuis. The sequence goes on from JAHQIW010003726.1 coordinate 71,786, forward strand.
CTGCATGGTTGATGTTCTCGAAGGCCATTTGAGCATCGCGCTCTAATCGTAATCGCACAGCAGCAAATTTCGACAAGAGCTTCGTTGAGTGGCCATGATGAAGCAAGTATGAACAAAACTGACGCCAAAAAAAACCGAAAATGGTGCACAAAGCGGTACTGACATGTTGCCTGGAAGACGGCACAAATGTAATCATGCTGATGCGGCATACTTCGAATAGTATTGTCAAGCGATTATAATCAGTTTTCGTTGGTAAATGTAGTGCTTGTTATGAAAAAATTAGTCTCATTCGTTGGGAGATAACTTTTCGTAGGAGTGTTAGCAACCATTCGAAAGCTGAGACTTGTATGGTGACCATCTGTAACCGTATAACTATCGTCATTTCGGTACTAGTAGAGTTGACAGTACACGAAGTACATCGCTTGAGATATATAAATATACCGAATGTTCCGCTCGGACCGCTTCCAGAAGCAGATGCATTCGCTGGGTTGACTTCAAACGAGGATTTGTGAGTAGAGGATGCGAAGTTGGAACTTTCTTCATTCGTCGTAGCGTACACCTCACCAAATTTATCCTTGAGCTGACTATTATTCAACATTTCTGTTTCTACTAGCTCCTGCTGCACAGGGTTTTCGATAAAAATTTGGTATGGTCCCTTTCGACGGTTTCCTGTGTTCTGATCGATTAAATTGACCCCCTCTTTAACCGCACCGTGTTTCAATACATTCCCATCTACGTTCGGAGGTGTAGTGAGCATGTGGTGACCAAATATATCAGGTCCTAAGAAGGCGCTATGCGACTGCTTTGTGAAGTTAATCTGATCGCTCACTTTTGAAATAATTGATTGTTGTCTATATTCATTGCATTGAATAAACTTCGTTCAGTGGCGTGGCTTATCACCACCGGGTTTTGAGTTCTGTAATGCACAATGAACAAGATGAGTGTTGATACAGCACATGGCAAAGCAGAGTTTGATGGAACGAAGAGATTTTGTGCCGCGGTTGATTGCGACCCAGTAGGAATAGATGGCTTAACTATGCTGTTTTGATTGGTTACGCCTTTTGAGGATGATTCGCCATTTCAGCGATGATGGCTCACTGCTTTGTGGATTTGTCCATAGTCCGTCGTATTGCATTTGGCGTCCACCTCACCCAGATTGCAACGTGGGAGACGATACCGCACAGCTATTATGTCACGTCTCGTCGAAGCTGGACGCTTTCTGCCGTTCTTCCAAAAGAATAAGTTGCGGGCACAGAAACTTCAGAATTTTGTCGCGATCGGGCTTAAAAGTGTGATGAAGCCCTGTCAGATTACTTTACGCAGATAAAGTACTGCAAGATTCTTGGAGCAGCCAACAAGTCCCATTTAGAGCATAATTATCAACTTCATGCGTTCTTTCCGATAATAATCGTGCAAATTCATGCATTTTTTTCGGAACTACTTGTTACCAACTATGAATCGATAGTGTGCAAACGTTAAAGCTTTTCCTTCCAAGACGGTGTTTTTGAAAATCAAAATGATTCGACATCGTTTCGTTGAAAAGTAGTCAGCACTTCGCTACCTTGCATTCGCTTTTTCCATCTGCGCTTCTCCTCCATGCACTTGTTTTAATCTTGCAGTTCGCGCATTCGATATCTGCGATCACCTTAAACATAAAGGCATCTAATTTTTCTTTCACCAACTCAAAATGAAGCGTGCATGTTTGTTGTGAGTGAGCATTTTTCGTTTCACTCGTCTGAACTACTTGCAAATTGAGAATCGTCAGTTATAAGTTCATGCTGGATGTTTGAAGAATTGGTTCTCCAAATTAGATCGCAGCCATTACAACTGAGAAATCTTTGTGAACTGATGGAAACACAAGCCAGGAAATTGGACAGTTTCGAAAGCAAGATAGTTGGCAAGGACATCTCTAGTGTATTCTCTTATTTCGACTCTTGCCACCTAATTGTAGCTGGACGATGTTCCCAGATGTCGAACTCCAGGACTGAGCGTGCAGATGAAGTTTTATCTAGACCAAGACAGTCGCATCTGAAAATGTCTTCCACATTTTTAATCAGTTGTGCTGAGACCAAATCCATGCTACCGAAAATTTTGATGAGCCAATCTTGACTACCTGTCCTTTAAACTGACATAAATGAAGAAACGTCTAGTAAAAGGGTCGAAAGTTATAAAGCTCATTCAGGATGAAGTACGTATAGCTCGCGATTGGAGCGTGCAACTGGGGCGTGATTGCAGTATGCAAGAAAACTCCTAATTTCGGGTAGACGAAATCACAACAGTTGCCTTCGAATCTTCATATACTCCCGTTTCATACCATACTCAGAAGCGATCGCTTCTGATAACAATCAGAACTCAGTGAATGCTTGTCAAAAATAGTGTGAACATAGTATGCAATGCCATATCAGGACGCAGAGAGCTTCGACGCTGACAACACTTTCCAAGTCGCTCTCATCAGTCACGCTGACTCACGTGTATCAAAAATGATGCACGCAGTCTCAAATGAGTCAATCATCATTGGAGGTTATTGAGTGTAAATGTGGTCTTGAACAATGAGTGGTCAACCGATGTATCACTTCAGTGCTGCTATCCTCCCAGATATGTATGACAACAATTTGCCTACTGTGGAGACACAGAAGGCTCGATGAGAGTGAAACTGTGGGTCTTTCTCCAGGGATCACGCATGTGATGCTAAGCACTTCTAGCTGCTGCCCCTCACGGGCCCCTAGCGGCATGATAAGATATGTAGTAGTTCTGTTGCACTCCTTGGTTCGTACTCGAATAACAAACTGTTGAACTCAGTAATGAGCAAGTTCACAGATGATTTAGGTGATCACCTGTATCACCTGTCGTTCCGTTGATTGTCGAGTGACTCGAGCGGGTACCAGCAACTCTTCCATTTTTCCCTATCGAGTGCGAGAGTAGCCTAGTGGGTCCCCTCCGCTCTAGGGATTCGCTAAACATTATATCTTTCTTTCATCGCTTTCGTGAAAAAACTAAACCAACGGGTCAGTAGTGTTCCTTTAGAGCGCTTGACGTCCAGAGCAATCCAGTTGATAACGGCTCTCGTCCACCGGTTATCGTTGAAGCGCATCACGTATCCGATACACCTTATTTTCGATATCCTGGCGTGTAGAACGACAGATGATAGTATGGCAGCATCACATTATTGTCAGAGCAGGGTAGCCTCACCAAAACGGCCGATTAGAGTATGGCGGCATCATTTCATAGACAAATTATGCTGCGGTAGCCTCGCCTCAGCGACAGATTGTACTAAGGCACCTTCGCCTCTTAGACAGACTAGAGAAGGCAGCTTCGCCTCAGCGACAAATTGTACTAAGTCATCTTCGCCTCTTAGACAGAATAGACCTCAGCATTCTCACCTCAGCGACAGACTAGAGATGGCAACCTCGCCTCAGCGACAGATGATAGTATGGCAGCATCACATCATTGTCAGAGCACGGCAGCCTCACCACAGCGGCCGATTAGATTATGGCAGCATCATCTCATAGACAGATTATCACACGGTAGCCTCGCCTCAGCGGCAGATTGTAGTAAGGCACCTTCGCCTCTTAGACAGACTAGAGCTCAGCATTCTCACCTCAGCGGCAGACTAGAGTATGGCAACATCGCCTCGCAGACAGACTGAACATGGCAGCCTCACCTGAGTATCAAGATTTATCCTTCACCTCAACTGTTCTCGAAATCGCTGCCATGAGTTCGCTGGAGATTTATGGTAAATGTTGGTGGCTTAGGGATAACCCATCAAGCGCTTCGAACACAAAGGAGTCTATGTGAAAATCAACTCAGTCGCTCAAGTGTAGCGGATTTTCTGCGGCGTAATACAAGCGAACACAAAACTCTGTACATCTCCAAAGACGTGATATCACTTAGGACGTCTTTTTTTCTAAACCTTAAGCATTTTCGTGAATGATTCTTATAGCAATTGAAATGTTTTTTCACGGCAAATGTAAAAATATTCATCAGCTAGATTTATTGCGCACCCCTTGAGTCGTCTGGCAATGAACACGGCTCAACAAATAAAATATAAGCCATGTTGATTTATTAAATGATTATTATTGGTAAAAACGATCCTTCTTGCAATCTTAGAGGTACTTGAGCCATGGTTTTTATTGATCAATTGGAGATGAGTGCCGAGGAAGGAATCGAACCAAAGCTTTGCTCATCACCGTGCTTCCTAGTTTCCCTTATTATTAACCACTGCGATACCTCGTGCCACGAAAATGCACTAATTCCTATATCAAATACCTTATCATTATTTGGTATCTTTGGGGTGGCAAACATGCTCTGTTTCTCACGCGCGACCTTGTCAAACGAATTTTCATTCTCAATAGGTCACTTTTTTGTATTGGTTCTATAGAATGCAGTGAAAGTTTATCTACCACCTATTCGTTCATCCATTCATCCGTTCATCCATTCATTTTAAGTTCGTTTTTTTTCTACCGGTTTATTTTTACTCTATTATAGATCAGCGAAAATAGAAGATTAGACTTAAGACTTCACAGTCAGTCATGAAACGTGTCCCCTACAATGCAGCTAAATTGTAAAAGGAAATTTTTTATTATAGGGAATTGCTCATTTTGTTTTGATATATATCATTTTCATAGTCTATTCATATCATAGTATATCATTTTGGAAACCGGCTTTCTTTTAACCCAGGTTTGTCGGTCAATAGTGACTCCTTTTATGATTTAGCGAATACATCCAAGGTTTATAATCCTTTGCGGACGGCAACATAATCAATATTATCGTGGCGCGCGAATTCCGTTTTCCAACAAAGGTTTTTGTTCATTGTTTCTGAAAGTGCTTCGAGTTTTTTTGCACCGCTCTGATAGAGCATGGTTTTCTCTACAAATTCATATATCTTTGTGCATATATAACTCCTGTGCGCGAAGTAAAATTCGGAGGTGGGAACGCAAATTCATTCCCCCACTCACAGTGCGCTATAAAGGGCTTTTCGAAAACCTACTTAGGCTTCAAATTCCCCGAGATTTGGGCTAACGAATGAGCTTAGCCTAGTCCAATAAAACGAGATTCTCAGACTTCGCCTGAGCAAATAAGTCAAACCAAGTGTGAAATATAATCTTTTTTTGCAGCTGCAGCGCACTACGAAGGTCTTCTTGAAAACCACATAAAGTATCGAAATCCCTGCGGTTTAAGCTTCCGAATGATTATGTAAGTTCTGAATAAAATGCTTGATTGAACGAAAAAATGACCTCTGGAAATGTCATCGTCAAAATAACCCTCATCGTCCGCAAGGGGATAAACAAGATTTATTCGGTTAATGTTTTGATGATTTCCTAGAAAATCGGCTTTCGAAGTACTATTGCGTTTTGTGTCAGCTAATAATAATAGCGATTTCCTCAGGACAGATTTCCCGAAGATAACAAGTCTCTACAGCGGGTGATTAGCTGGCTAGCATGCGCTCAATCCTGTATTCACAAAAACATCGCCGAGTGAGTAGATTCTGTATTTAAGCGGTGCTCCATCGAAGGAGGTCCGAGACTCGAACGAAACGAAAGCGAATATATACAACGAGGACGAACCACAATGGACTATCGACTCGATTCATCGACTTCAAAGGAAATGAACTCGTCGAAACAGCCGAATAAATTATCTATCAGCCTTTTGTATTGATTAAATCACAAAGGAAACTCGTCGTGATACGTTCTATTACCTATTTGATACTTTAACGGCCCGTCTTCACTAATAGTGCGGGCCCCAGCACAAGGAAATTATGCTGGTTTAGTTGTTTCCTTGAGACCCGAAATAAGCCTAGCCAGGGCTTCTCGCAGGTCGTCATCACATTAGAGCAGTCGCCAGCCCTAGTGGATCAGAGCTAGATTACCACATTGGGACTAGTAGTTACGATCGTTCCTGTTACGGTTTACTCTCATCTGAGCTTTTCGGGCGTAAACGTCCGACTCGTAAGCTTGGGTGGCTTTGCTGGGAATTGGATATCGCGGTGCACTTCACAGTCCGACAACCAAGAACACCTCCCAGCCATGATGAGGCGCTAGACCATCTGGGAGGACATTTCGGACATCGCAGTCAATTTCTCAACATTATGGGCGGGACCGTTTCTGGTGTTCCCTGGGAATTTGAGTATCATTCGATGGCTTGAATATTGATGATCTCAGTGCTGTACTTGGTTTGTGAAAACACCTTTCTTAGTGAGCTGCAGCAGCGAAAATAAAATTGAATCTCAAACTAGGCGCTATGTTTTGTTGGCTGGGGTTTTTTATGGCTATATAAATGAAATTCACAGAAATTCGCGGCAAGCGTCACTGAAACGGTTAGGGTTTATGAATGGTCTTTTAACAAACTTGTAGTAGTTACTAGATAATATGAATTTGGGTGTTTCTGAAGCTAAGTTTGGTTTTTGGAAAAATCTTATGGAGCGCTGGTAGAGCGAAGAGAAGGTGAATTTTTGCACCATGTGGGAGTTGAACCAGCGTTTCACCCTTGCGGGGGCTTATGTTACCACTACACCACAAAGGCTAGCGCTTTATAACCAAACGACTTCTCAATGCCGATATGTGTTTACAAAACGAAACTCGTTGAGAGTTGGTTGCTAATAGATTCGATAATTCATGTTGAAGAACGAGTGATCGCAAAGCGGTGACCTTGGTGGCATAGTGGTAGCACGCGCCCCCGGTAAGGGGTAAAACATGGGTTCAATTTCCACCGGAGGACGAATTTTTGTGTTGAAGTGATTTATTTCAGGCAACCCGCTTTTCACATCTACTTGGCAGATCCCCTGAACTTATTGCATTTAATTCGTTTCTTCCAATCAACCTTCCATTGAGGTCCTCCCATTTTTCTTATGAGAATTCAGCTGCTGTTCAACACTCTGCGGACAGCATGCATCGTTTTCGATGCGCGATACATTTGCGAGCTTTTTCTCTAGACAGATCTTTCTCAAGAATTTTAATAATTGTTCGAGACTTCGCACTCGGTGATTTCAAATCTCTGCTTTATTTTCTAAAGACCTTTTTACTGAATTGCCAAGGGATTTCCTAGACTTTTTCGTTTTTGTTGATTATTTTTTATCATTTAATTTTTGTTCTTACTATCTTTTAAAGCAGCTTCTTGCGACTATTTCACTTATGCATTTGTTTTAAGATGGATTTGTCCTGAGAGCAAAAACGATTGTTAGTTAACAACTACGCGAGTATCGTTTGGTTTCAAGTGCTGCTTTGGCATGAAACAATACTCATGTAGCATCAAAATCGTTTTTACTCTCGGGTAGTTCCATCTTGAAACAAACTCAAAGGTGTTATATATCAAAATAACCCTAAAATGCTACTTTAAACGGCAGTAAAAACAAAAACTTAAGTGCTCTAAAAATAATCAGCATAAACGGAAAAGTTTGGGAAATTTCTAGCTTACCCAATAGTGCGCTAAATTGGAGCAACTAAGAGTATTTCACATTCGAAGTGCTTTGTATGCACGGCTAGGGTCTGTAGATTGTTTCCATTCGATAGTACAAATCTTGGCGATTCCTTAGCCGAATTTGATTTTTGAGAAGGTTTCAATAGTGCGCCGTAGGAGCGAATGGAGGATCACGTTTCACACTTGGAGTCTTCTTTGCTTATAAGAGTCGTATAATCACAACAAGTATATCAGCGTGAAGAGAACATTATTGAGTATCAGAGTATTACAAAAAGCTAAGTTTTATTTCAAAACGAATGATGAAATCATTACTAATTAACGCAAATCGCGCACTGCTTGCGAAAATCGATCAGCTGTCGTGCGAAAAAGGTTGAGGGCTTCCCTTGCCTTGGTCGAGTCCGAGACCTCTCCCACTTCGATTGCGGACAGTGAACTTTCCTGGGCAGGTCTGGTACCGATTTCTCAAATTCGGAAGGGTAAGCCAGGTGTGGGATCGTACAGCATTGTTCTGGTAAAGATGTACATCACAACCACTGTGCTTCTCATTTAATTACGTAATGATGAGAACTTATTTACTGGGACCTTTTACTGATAAGTGGCAAATGCTCTTTAGAGCGACTTGATCGTTTAAATTCGGTTGTTCTATATTCTCATTGCTTTTGACCAGGTAAAAGAAGCCATAAAACTCAGCTTGCCGTTGTGGCCAGAGGCACTTCGTATTGCTCGTGCATATCAGCAAGCGAATAAGGATTTCGTAGGCGGAAAGTGCAAGTTGAGTATAATTAGCAGAAATCTTTATTTCAATGTTTTATAGCAGTGTTGTGATGTATTGCCTATATGTCGAATTATTTTGAGCGATATGCAAAACTTTGAACCTCTGGCGGAAATTGAACCCGTATCTTACTCTCTCTGGTGGCGCGTGCTGACCACTACACTAATGGGCTCATGTTCTGTTGCAATTCAAAGAAGCTTTCTAATAAAGAATTATTGTCGATTCTAAATAGAATTGCCATTGCGTAATAGTAATTGGTCTGCCTCGTTTTCTTAATTCATTATGACTGCTTAGTTTGAATTTACAGTCCTAGAGAAGCTAGGACAAATTGTGGTCCCTTATATGTTTATTTCAATCATGTCGTTTCATTGTTTGGTGAAACACGATCTTTTATCGTTTGATAAGTTTCAGACCGTTAACCGGAGCATTGGGAGACAAGAAATTTCTACCAAAAACATTTCAAGGAGGAAACGCAAAGTCTTTTCAAACATTCTCCGACGATGGCGGATGGTGGTGATGCTCATTCTCCGCAAAAGAGCACATCGTCGAAAAGTCGCGATAACAATGCTTGCCCAGGTTAGTCTACTAGAGTGTGTTGAAACTGAACAAAAATGCCAAATAGCTATCCTTACCATTAATTCTGCTTGGCTTGATCTGTGCCAAAACAAAGACTCCCATAGTGCGGTGGTAGGAGGTGCCCTGCGGCACACACGTGGTCGATTGTTCGATCGCGCGCTCAGGGCTCACCTCTTCAATCCCCCCTAGTGTCGCCGAAATGGTACTAGACTCGTCTGGAAGGGTAGCAGAACTGACTTGATGCATCGGTAGCCATCGCGAATCATTGTAAATTGTAAAGGCCAGATATTATGTATTGAATCACTTCAAACGATGTTTGATGAAGTGGAATGCATGACACATCACCCAGGGATTGATCATTGCGGGAAGCGCTATCCTTTATCCTTTATGTTCATCTGTATTCCTGGTTTCATAGAGTTGCTTTGTTTGCGGTAACCAACTTCCAATCAACGTTAACAGTACTGAATATTTCCTTCTGTTGATAAACTGTTGCGAGGGCTAAGAAAGGGTTTATGACAAGAAAACCATCCACCAGTGACTAAAGTTTTGGCGCTTTTGCTTTCATCAGTGACCAAATGCCTGTAGTCTAGTGTCCACAGCAGTTGTTTTTGCTCCAATGCACTCGAAACAGTTGCCTTAGATTATTCTCTTTTCTACCGAATGCTTTTTATAAACCCGCTCATAATGATATAATCTGATAAGGGATAACGTGTTTTAAGCTGTTAGGTCTAGTGATATACAGTTACCTGTTTCGTCCTATTGGACTCATCACTAGCAACCTCCCTTGGTTTAGCTAATCTCCTGAGGTTAAATAATCCTCTATAGAGGTTTCGACACCAAGTAATCAATCACCCCAAGTCAGATAATTCTATCATCTGAATTAGGGTGATTTATTACTCGACATCGAAATTTAGTTCACAGAGGATTATTTAAACTTAGGTGATTGGCTGAACCGAGGGAGGGTGCTACTGATGAGTCCTATTAGGGCAAAACAGGTAACTGTATAGCACTAGACCTAACAGCTCAAAACATGTTATATCACTATCAGTAAATTATTTTCTCAACACCAGTGTTCATCAGAGTTTCATTCTCTTAAGGAGACGACCAGATTACGGAATAAGTTCGACATCTCAACCAGATGTCTCGTTAGGAGTAAAATTATGTATGCTCTAACTATTGCCTTACTGGCAACTGTGAGCCATAAGTACTTCTCATTGTTGGAGTTGCTCGATAATTAGTGCGACCACAGATGGCAAATGACTTTCAAAACGATTGAACTAAAACTTTCCTGTAATCGAGTCGGCATGGATTTTTAAATGTCTAATTTTACAGAAAACTGTAAGCAAGCCAATTTAGCATGTTTTTTCGTATAACGTGCACATGGCGGGTACAGAACTACGCAGAGGGATAAGTCTTTAATCATTGAGGAATTCACCATGCAGTCGTCTTCATCAAGCATAGCTTGAAATGTTTCAATACAGATCTGGCCTTCACAATGCGGTGGCCTACTGATGTACCAAGTCAATGTTTCTGTCCTCCTACGGAAGCCTGGCGTCAATTCATCAACGCCGAAGGGATGGAAGGTCTGGTAAGCTCGAGCGCAGGACCGAACTATCGACCATCGAATATCGACCATATGTATCGCAGTAGGAGCGTATCTTAGTAATTAGAGGTGCTCTACGTCACCCACAAGGTCGATGGTTTGACCTCGCGCTCATGACTCGCCAAGTCCTCCATCCATCCGGAGTCAGCAATTTTATGCTAGACTTGTTTGGGAGGCGGCAGCGTCGACTTGATACAATGATAGGACACTGCGAGTCATTGGAAGAGCCAGCTATGCTCCCGACCATCTTAAATAATTGAAAGTTGAAGACGAATGTTTGGCTCATCCCCTAGGGATTGATTGACGCTGACAGTTCTATCTCTTATCCTTTTTATGTCTACCAAAGCACCTCTTAGCAGTGCGCTCCTCGCGCTTGTATGAAGAGCATATCATGAGGAATGTTACAAGAGTTCAAAAAAAATCTAAGATCAAAACTTTTTTATCAACAACATTCTTGCCTTCAGATGTCTGTGCTAGAGCTCGCTTTGAGAATGACGAGAACAAGCATACTGAGATGCTTCTCGGGGGCCTCAGTGCCCGTGAATTTGATAATCTTCAATCTGAGCGCAATTCTCTCGATATCTGCCAGGTAGTTCTTGGATCATTTATTACAATTTTCTCTTCTTACGAATTTATATAGTTTATTTCTTATTTTAATATTTAAGATATCGGATGATGGTAATTCTGAGTGGGACAATAGGGCTGGAAGTTCTCATAATACTTTGAATCTTCTGGACTGTGAACGACAGGCTTTGTGCGAGACGCAAATCCATGATAAACCAGATCTATCTGAGGCGAAGTCTGGAGAAGAAGAAAGATGTAGCAAACGCGAAACCTTAGAGGATCTTGATAAGGGATCAAGTAACACATGTCAAGCAATTAAGGAGGAATGTGTAGATAGTAGATCCACGAATGCTGTGAAGGAGCCAGAGCCCACAACAGTAAAGAGGAAGAGAAAAGATTTTACTCTAGAGCCTATTGATCTCTCAGAGTTTAATGAAAAACTGCTTCGCTTGTGTGAAGAAAAATTTTCAAGACCTCGTCCTCCAATTCGGAAAATAGGACCGATTTTGCCCAGAGAGGAATGGATCCGTGAGTATGTAAGAAACTTGAATGAAAACAAGGCACCGAAAAGTATACAGTTAGACATTTTGGTGAGGGACACGTCTGAAGAGAAGAACACTAAAGTCAACTCCGATAAAGTTGTCAAAGGAACAGATCAAGGTGTTTTTTCTTTTCTTCTTTATCTTCGTTCTTTTCAGTAAAATACTATAAGACTTTTCAAGTACTGGCATCGATTTAATACCAGCTAACTATTGCTGGAAGTTTGCATTTCCTATTTTATTCTCTTGATACTTTCGGTGCCGGGATGATTGTTTGCCTAACACGCGGCGCGGTCGAACGGCTGCTTAGGTTTACTCGAATGATGTTATTAAAGTTTTCTAGAGAAATTTGAATTTTTATGGTCACTAAAGGAGTTTCATTATTAGTAGAGGACAGAATAGATTAAGGGCACTTCAATAATGCTAACCGAAAACGACTCACGCAGTACAAAAAGGGTTAAATTAATACACGTTTAGGTTTTCTTTTGTGGAAAGCTCGTAAACCTGTACTTATTTGGATACTTTGACGGCTCATCTTTATTGATAGTGCGAGCTCCAGCATAGGGAAAATATGGTGGTTTACCTGTTTTGTTCTTTAAAGTCCCGAGGGAGATCTAGCCAGGGCTTGTTCAACTAGTCACAACATTAGAGCAGTCGACGGCCCTTGCGGAATAGAGGGAGATTACCACCTTGCGACTAGTAGCCACCAAGAAGGCGGTCATTCTTGGCACGGTATACTCCTTAGCTGGCCTTCCGTGTGAAAACGTCGGCTCTCTTCCAGTTTGGGTGACTCTTCTGTGGTTTCGATCCCCCGCTGTACTTCGCAGTTTGACGCTCAGCAACATCTCCCAGCCACGGAGAGACGTAAATCATTTAGAAGGTATAAACTCTATGCCTTTTGTAATTAGTTCTCTGTAGAGTATTGTAAAGCTTTCAATAGTAGATGTTGTAAGACCAATCAAATAAGAAAGAATAATTGAATAAATTCAATGAGTATGTATCAGATTTATGTTGGGTCGCGCACCCCTTTACACTAAGACACAGTGAATCAAATGCGGCACGGCCAGACGTTTATTAATAGTAATACGCGCGGCTTACAAGAGGTAAGAGGTGTTGTTTCCCGTATCTGGGAAACACGTTTTTAAAGAGCGCACTTTGATTATACCAAGAACTAAGGAACATCAAACGAGATTCTTTTGATTTAACTGCTTCTAGCGGTGGTATGATGTTACAAATATATAACCATTGATGTAGAGTGATGTGCAAAACTTTCGCATCAGGCGAGACAAGAACCCGCACCTCACTGTTTCCGGGAATGCGTGCTCTATCCGTTACGCTACTGACGCCCATTATACACATCGCTCTTTCTACTCTACAGCGCATCTATTACCCGGGCCAGGCCGTTGACGGCTGGTGGCTGACAGATAGATGCTCTGTAGAGTAGAAAGAGCGATGTGTAAAATGGGCGTCAATAGTGTAACGCATAGAGCACGCTTTCCCGGGAAGAGTGAGGTGCAAGTTCTAGTCCCGCTTGGCGCGAACGTTTTGCACATCACTCTACAACTAAGGAAGGATTTCGACTCCAGCTTTCATTTTAATTCAGTTCTTTAACGTTATAATTGCAGCTATCGCGGCCGAAGAGGACAGTGAAAAAAATGAACAGTTTTGTGTCGATTCCGTTTCTCTTGATGGAAGTATTTCCATTAAGGAAAAAACCCAAGCGGTGCTTTGTTTATCCTTTTGACGTTAAGATGCAAGATTATATGTTTTTATTGAAATGCGAGAGTACAATTTACATTGTCAACACCTTTCATTTTCACGCCTGGCTTAGTGACGAGGGTTACTTTGAATATAGATGCCTAATCCTTCGAGGACGGGGCCTTCGTCGCTTTTCCTTCAGACTTTCAGTGACCAGTCGATAAATCTAATCTCGACGATTTCAATTATATACTTTATCTTGAGAGGACTTTGCTAACCTATAACAGCCAAAAAAATATTAATTAGATTTTACCTTAAGCGCGCAGTGTTTCTACGGCATGGGTTTGTTGTGCTCGACCTTTCATCAAAATCTCAGTACTTTACCCTCTCAGGAACGGCGTGTACCTTCTACGGTTTACTATTGTTTGAATGCCGTCCTCTTAACAGAACTTTTCTCTTAGGCATTTGGTAACTATTCGAAAGCTTAATTTCCTGCGATTTAACAATAGGTTTGATTTTTGAAAAAGGCCTTTTTTATTACGTTTTAGCAGCGAAAATAAAATCATCTCTCACACTCTGTTTGTTTTAGTCGCTCGGCTGTGTCTTGTTTATGGCTCTTCGCCGAGTACTTACTGAACATTCGATAGCCCAAATCGCGAAAATTCCGATGTTGTAAATGATTTTTGAAAAGTTATCTATCACGGAACTTTGTAAGAGCGAAAAGAAGAATACGTTTCGCACTCAAGGTTTTTACCGTACATGGAAATTATATATCCACAAAAAAAATGACCATATAGATAGAATTATAAAGTATCAGAGTAATAATAAAAAGTTATAAGGCTTTCGAATTTTGCTGGGGTTATTCTGTTGTTTGGGGATTGTTGCGTTTCCCTTCAACAGTGTTGTCGAATGCTAATCGTGCCGATTTTCTCTCGAGTTTTGGGACAAGTGTGTTAGAGCGCTTCATTCATACCGATTTCAAGAAGAGAATCGGATCAAGATAAGTCTGGTACCAATTTCCCGATGCTGGACTGCTGGCTGGTGGTTTGGTGAGGCGGGTGTGGAACCAATCCTTGCCATTACCATAATAAACGGTTCACTAGGATTGATTAGAAGAATTTAAAAAAAAAGAAGTTTTGTTCAATTTTGCTTTTGGGTTACTTTTTTTTTCAAATATAAATTTTATGGCGTCATTTCGTTCAGACTCCTCAAGTATTGTCGGGTTCGAGCTTTCCGGTGATGATGCGATTAATATCGATATTTCCATGGAAATCAGCGAACATCGTAAAGAAGAAGGAGCGACAAGTCCAAGTGCTCATAGTGCTGATAGCAACGTACGTGAGAGTCCATCGCAGTTACACCATTGATAAATATAATACATACAGCATACAGCAACTGTTACTGAAAACGCAGCTGCATCAATTATTTCTAGGTCTCATGTTTTTTAAGATCATATCCTAATATATCGCAAGTGTTTTGGAGTTAAAAAAACAAAAGTTATCAACTCTGCTGCATTCATTTTTAGGGGTACGACGAATCACCAGACTTCTTCGTTATGAAATCTGGAATTCTATGTAATAAGCCACATCGGACAACATTCGAGGATTTAACTCCTATAAAAATTGATAATTCAAACCCTCCTTATCGTTTGGTAATTGTGGAAGAGTTGAACGTAGAACATGAACAGGTAGGTCTAAATAACATTGCTACGGATCTGTTAAACGGCAGTAATTCTCATATTAAGAACGAGAATAGTGCTTCTTCTTCTGTTCAAATGACATCTAAGCAGACATCGCCATGTGAACAGGTCTCTGAAAATATGGGTACAATGACCGAAAGAACTGAGGCGGATGCCGTAAGTCAACTGTTTGATACTAAAACTGACTGAAATTAATAGCTGATATTCAACAATTCCAGGTTCCTCACCTACAATCACAAAAACAAACCACTTCTTCGCCTAAAGCTTAAAGCTCTACGTGCAGTATACTGTAATGTTTAAAGGCCAAGTGCCTTAAACCTACTATCAACATTATGTAATTGTTTTCAATTTCTTCTAAGAACACATCTAAAAGCTAACACGTATCCTTTAATCTCTGATATCATGTAGGTACACGTATTGTGAAGTGCTCTAGTATCAACCCCATAAAGAGTAAGTATTTTATGCTTCTTCCTTTACAAATCCTAGTATCACTCGTCTTAAAACTATCAGTAATCCAAGTCAAGTCAAATTTCTTCCATTTCTACCTTGTTAATGACTACGTATCTTAGACTGAATTCGTTCATTGCATATTCGGCCGTCAAACACATTCCATCCATATTACCGAAGGTCTGTAGTGCGGCGATAAGAAAGCGCATTTCTTGAATTTGATTTGTGCATGTCAAAAGGAGCGATCATATGACACTACAGACCACCGTGGAATGGATTCAAAATAGGTTCTAGTAGAAATATTCTCAAAGTCGAAGTGAACCAATTTGCATTAATGAGAGTGTGTTTTTATGAACTTTTTTATCAAATTGTACCTTAATGTTACCGGTTCATCCACCAGTTTGATTCATAGTTACTTTGTTAACCATTACACGTTTCATTTTGAACTTTTCTGCGAACATTTGATGAAGGTTATTTCCCGAGAAGTGTCTGATGACTTACTTTACACATAAGTGTCTTATATAGTTGTGAACTTGATATTGAAGTTGATTCTGTGGTTTTGCCAACACTGGGTATTATAAGTACAGTTTAATTATGAATGAGCAAAAGAACAATCCGTAATCTCTTCTGAAGCGTTGATCGACCGTCCATCGAAGCAGAATTCGTCCTGGTCAACGTCATCGTCAGCCACCAAGGGAAGGCGATGGAAATCTTCAGCGCCAAGCTGGAATATCAAAACTTTAATGATTTTTGATTAGAATATATGAACGTAATTATTATATTATCAATTACTGAGAATAATTAGCTTGTTGATTATCAGAAGCTTCTTTATGAATGCAGATTATTCATCGACAAAAAAAGTATTTAGCCTTCATTTTTCTCGGTCGGTCGGTTGTTTGGTCGGCATGTCACATGATTGTTGTCCTCTCATTTTAGTCATAAAGAAGTAGTTTCGAAGATTTATTGCAACCTAGTGCTCCTATGTATTGGAGCAGAGTGCACTCTGTCAGCGTTAAGCATCTCATTCATGTGGGAAATCGGATTCTCAAACCGCAGTGAAGCACACGCGAGGGCGTGCCACCAATGACATGGATTGCGATTTCTAGACGATGAAGCGAGTCAAAGAACTGCTGCGGGTATATAAAACTGGGGTTCGGAATCGAGCCAGTCACACGTTCGTATTGTAGAGCACGTCTAGCCGCTGCGTTGCATATCCTCAGCTATATGCATAAATTAAAAATGTTGGAGATCACTCAGCAAAATACGTTGCGAAACCTGTTGTTCACCTCTTCCTAACAATCCACCACTCATAACTAATGGAGGAAGAAAAAGTATAACATAGGCAGTTTTTTTTTTTGCAAAAAAAAAGCACGCCTACAAATAGTGGTTGTTTCTGGTGTAATTTATGGGGGTGCCGAAGCATCATTGACGCGCATATAACCGTGCAAGCTCCGCCGCTCTGTTGGTCTAGATTTGAAGCAAAAATCTTCTCAAGGATACATTCGATTACTTAAAAATTTGATTCACCTGCTGCTCATGCGGTGTAAATTTCTCCCATGCCTGGTCTAGCCCTTTCCTACAACAACTCACATACCGGGGACCTGATACGGCCAAATTTATCGCCGAGGTGCCCTGCATACAGTGCAAAACCGAACTCCATTTGAACACCATTGAATGTGGGGATGCATACACCAGCAATAATTCACAAGCTTGCACACTTTAGCCAGTAAGGACACCAGCTTCGTAGTGCTATGAGCTCAAAATGAATCATACCGCTGGTTAAAATTTATATACTTTACGACCACATCTTTATCAACGTGTTTGTTTTCGCTTTGATAATGATTGTTTTATCAGGTAAAACTTGCAAGCGTTATCCATGATAGCTATTCAACTCACATCCCAAGTTATAATTAGCACAGTTTCGATACATTGAATTCCAGCATCAATTCTTCCCGTGTTGCCAAAGGTTCTCCATTCTGCAGTCGAACTGTGCGAAAGTCAAAGCATTCCTCATAATTTCGACATTATGATGCTCATATCACTCCGAACTTCCACGACCTGCATAGCTTTCGATGCACGCATGTGTCAGTCGATTTAAGATCTCAGATTCCACTTCTAAATCCTTACAATTTTTTTTACAAATCTTTTTCCAATAAAAGAAGAAATCGAATCGAGCAAGAGGACGACAATAAAAAAAATCACTACCATTTTGGATATATCCATGGGCAGTTTGCAGGTCGAAGACACTAAAAGAAGGTTTGTCCAGTCCAAACTGGGGGATTTTTTTAGGAATTTTCTAGTTGGTGTTAAGCTTCGCAATCCTCACATGCATCTATCAATTTTTCAATTCGGAATTTAAACAAGAACTCAGTATCGAGGTAATTTTGAAATGTAACGAACTGCATAATGCTCTATCCTATGCTTTAAAAAAAAAAAAGCCGATTTCAATACACAATAATCCGTAATTATATTCTCACCAATCTTGATGATCTTCCATTGAAAAAGCACTTCATTTATCAATGGTCTCTATGAATCGAATGCTTTGTTAGTATGATAGAAAAGGGTGAATTTACAGAACAACTAGAAATATGTAAAGAAAAGAGAGTGACTGGTTGTTAAAGTTAATCTGGTTATTCATTGAGTACTTTTGCAGTTACTTCTTCAATTTGGCTACGTCATTTTGAACAGATGTCGAATATCGATGAATAGAGACGAACATCAAACTTTTAACGTTCTAAGACATTCCGGTGAGCCTAATAAGACAGATTGCATCTTTGTGTAAATCCAGCTGACCTGCAGATAATGCAGATGCTGCTTTAAACAAACCTTCCAGCGAGACCACACTTCTTCGCAACGTTGGTGCGTTGATGTTTATGTCACAGACCTTTTCCACATTCTGCCAACAATCTTCGGTTAGCGCAACCATGTCATAGAAAAATTATCGTTATTCCTAGACGAAAACTAAAGGCAAAATCTATGTTGATTGTTGAAAAAGTCCTACATAATTCACTTTCAAATGTTTTCGCTTCATAACACATCTTTCATTCGGTCCCTTGACTTTGAATCTTATCGACTATAGAAGTTGTCCTATTGGCTGAGAATCGAGGGCCTGTCATCTTCCCTTCTTACTGAAATGTCGACTGCTGCTCAAATTTGACTTCTGTCTGCATTTCAGGGCAATCGTAATAGGGTGGCATTCATCTCATCCTGAATAGTCGCTGATTCTTTCAAAACGGCGGCTAATCCTGTGACGACAACATAACCAGCGTCCAGTCTATCAATGGCTCGTTGAGGATGTGATAAATTGAGTGCTATGCTAATATCCGTTTCGTAATAGCACAGAAAATTTTTCTAATAAAAATTGGATTACGAAGCTGGATAGTCTTAATGATTTTCCCGTACTGAACTTTGCTTTTACTATATCCGTACTGTTTTTTTTTGTCCTATTTAATCGCATCATTTTCTTGTGTTATTCAAATTCCTCCATCATATTGGTCGTATTCCACGCTGAGGAAAAGCTATTATGATGCTTACACTAATAAGACCGTAAAAAAGGTATCAACAAATCAAGGATGAATAGATTCAAAGCAGACGTGTGGTTAGCAAGAACAGATCCGGTGATATTACTTTCCAGAAATGTTTTAAACGGTTAAAACAGCATTTGCTGAATTTAAAACTATTCATCAATGATAGTGGTCATATGTCGGTGGAATTACTTTTGATCTGCTTTGTTCCGTAGTTGTTGGAATTACTCTTGTAATCTCTTCAGTATTGCTAGTGAAAAACTGTAGAAAAGGCTGACATATTTTCTGCTTAGGAGAGAAAAGTTATTTTATGGTCCTTGGTGTATTAGCATTCCGCTTACCTTTTGAATATAATGAACAGATCGACTCTGCTGTACATATGCTTCTCTCCGTGGCTTCCGCTCACCGTCGACGTCAACACGAATGCAACACTAGGTGGATGTCACGTAGATTCTACGTGTGAATACGGCCGGATTGTCCCGAGTTTTTAGCACCCTAATCGTTTTCCTTTTGTCCAAAATGCTACGAATTTGTCCATTAGTCGTCTTCATTCAGAAGCATAGAATTTCGCAGGTTATTTGTCTCTATTTCATACTGGAACTTTCCCCGTTCATTAGAGGACCGACCAGAGTGTGAATATTGCAACGTTGTAGATTCAACAGCTATTCTCCATCGTGGAGTTCGTATATATGCTTTTATTCATGGCTCTATACACAGGAATGTCGTTAGAGTAGGAGTCAGCAAATAAGGTAATGGAATAAATTTTATAGTAGCAAAAGCAGCTACTTGCTTTAGTTAGTCTGTTAATGGTAGATATTTTCTGATCTATTACTAATCAGCTAGTCGTTCACATCATATCTCCAATCATGTCATATCTCAATCATATCTCATATCATATCTTTATTACGCGAAAGAGTACTTTTACTAGACTTCTAGTATTCAATCAATTGCTCGAGAAATGGAGATTTTTGTATAGGCTTGATTTACTGAAAAATCCTCTCATCACGGTGTGATAAAGAATAAAAAGAGGATTGCGTTTGTTTTTGGACTAGATATGGCGTTGTTTGAGCTTTACACTGGCTTTCTTGGTAGTTGTACACTTTAGTTTAGACTTTTTGGCAAACTTTGTTTTCTAAAAGTTTAGTGGGGAAGCGTTTTTTTTTTGGCATGTGAAACGCCCACAAATACTAAAAATCGTCACTTTAAGAGTTAGCGCACATGAAACAGCAGAAAAAAAAATCTTTTGTAGTACAAAAAGGTTCTAACTCTACGAGTATACTAATCATCAAGAAATTATTAGGAGTTGCTGTGTAGCTTCACTTTTGGCAAACATTTGATCGATTTGTCATTTTTAATCATTACCATGACTTTGCAGTAATTTTTGAAATAAGGCCGTTCCAAAACTTACAGATCTCTATCGTAAATTCGGATTTCAGATGTGTAAACTGATAAAATGATTGGTCATTCCATTATATTCATTTGCGACAATGAGTAAGAACGAGAAGCTGCCAACATGAGAAATAAAAGATAAATATGATTTAAAATATGAATGATTATCTATGAGATAGCATAAAAGATCCTCATAACATCTCACAATTATTATCTGAGGCAACATGTCATGTGGTCTGTTAATGGGCTCTTATACAGCCCGATACACGTGTTTCCACCTTACAGTCTCGTCAGTCGACCTTACAGTGTAAAATGTTCGTCGTCGCTTAGCTCTTTTTAGGGAAAGTAGGAGCTCGAAAGAGGACTGGCTAAAGACGTAGGGCTTACGCACGCGTGTATTGGGCTGTAGAAGAGCCCACTAACAGACCACATGACATGTTGGCTCAGATAATAATTATGAAGTAAATTGAAATTTGAGCGTTGTCTCAATAAAACATTCGAAATAAAGGCATATTAATTTCAATAAAAGTTTGGAGCTCGGCATTTTTGTGAATATCAGGCTTTCCCTAGGAATCCGAAGTTCTAGGATGGAGCATTGAAAATGTTCCTATTACCGTTAGCTTTATTGAATTCTCTTCTTTCATATTTTATGATCTGCTGGCAACAAAAATGCTCTTGAAGACTACGAAAATCAAAATTTCATCAGAAAACTGCCGCATCATAATTGTAGCTCGCCGCTTGAGCATCGCAAGGTACATTCTTCAGGATGACATGGTGGCTACTGAAAAGAAGGAATGAAGCGATTTTGAAAGCTGGAATGAGCGTGAAGAATCCAGTGTAAAGTGGTGAAGTGCATCTGAATACCTACACACCAATATGGCACCATGATACTTACTTAGACGTTGACCTGGGAAGATTCGAAAATCAGCAAATCAATTATGACGGTGGAGTCATTCTTGCGGGATACGT
>JAHQIW010003728.1:0-65728 GCA_019055375.1 Parelaphostrongylus tenuis
CCATACTAGGCTGCTAACATAACATGAATACTGCAACATAGGCATCAAACCATCGCGTTCAATTACCAATCGATAGCTCAAATCTCGAAAATTTTAGTGGTGTACTTGCCTTTTGAAAAAAAAGGTCTCATTGCTAACTGCAGCAACAATAGCAAAACTGTGTTGCACAACTAAGTATTTTTCGCTAAACACGACTTTTCTCTCAAGCTTTCAAACCCTTTTCGATAGCGGTGTCCAAATAATCTTAAGGAAATGCATAGTTTTTGTTGAAGACATCTTAGTGCGTTGCTACAGCTAAAAGAATGCTGAGTTTTCACTCGACGCGCCATCGACACGGCGCCGAGCGTGAAACTCAGTAATCTTTTAGCCGTCCGCGAAACATATGGGTCACACGAGTGGAATGGACGATCAAAATGCAATATGCAAAAAAAGAAAACTTCGTGCAGTAAGAGCCTAAACAAGGGCACCAAGCGACTTAATCAAACAATCCACTTACTTTGAAACAAGGCCAACAACGTATAATATAGTAGATGTATATGTAGTATAGTGGTAGTAGTAGTAGTACAGTATATAATATTTTTGAAATAGCGTGTATAGGCACGAGAATGTCAACATAAACTATAAATGATTAGTAGATACACGTCTGTGCGTCCATTCACGTTGAAATGTACGTTAATACTTGTGATAGCGCAGATTTGCAAATTCGTGTGTAATACGACGCTACAACACTTGGCAGCAGAGACGAGGAGTGATGCCGCCAAAAAACACGCGGATAGAGCCTTAGTGGCGGTCTTGTAGAGATCCGTAGGCATCGCAGAGCGACGCTCACTCCGGATTGTTTCAAGTTTGCACCGCCTTCCCGAAATGTGTGTTCGGGAAGGCAGCAATAGAGCAAGAGGCGGACCAGGACTCATAGGCCCCCCTGGCATCGTTCCTACATGAGGTTCAGTTGGGTGAGACCGATGAAATGTCTAAACTAGTTGTGAAATGGAATAAAGAACACCGAATATGTAAGTGACAGACCAGGTCTGGGAATTTCTCGCAAGAAACCCTGACATTACTCAAATATTTGCTCTCGACCGAATCACTTGGTGCATAGCAGTTTGGTATTTTCAGATGTAGATACCTCTCGTATGTGAAAAGCCCTTTTCGGATCAAACAATGGCATACTTATGACGGCATCGCAATACGCAACAGTGATGAGATGCAAGCAAAACTTGAAGCCCGAGGCGACTTCGAGCATGCAGTTATCATTTATCGGGGCTTACTGAGTTCCCCACTACTCACTGATGTTTTCGCTGTACTTTCTCTTAGCCGTATGTTGATCACTGCCCAACACCACAATATGAACAGTGAACTTAGCTATCGTATGTCGCGCATTGTATTCGATCGCGATGCTTATGCAGAAGCCGCAAACTGACTGCGGTTTATAATTTTGCTCCTACACACTCCTATGCAGCATATCCTTATTTTTGACAGTGTTTCGGATGCTCCACTCGCTGCTCCTAAGCTTCTCGAGCCATTTTGCGCTTTCAAACGCTCCAAATTTTGTCGAATTCGGAAACGAATCTTCTGAATGATCTTCCGTCAAGACAAAGTGGTTAGAAGACCTTTTCGAGGACTGCATACAATCTCCTCCAATCTCTTTGAAATGTTCCACTAATCCGTAGATACTTGCGACTTGAAACAAGTTAGTTTACAATATTTGGTTGGAAGGAAAATTTGCATTGCTTGCAGGGCAATGTCGTTTTTTCACATGAATCGTGTATGATTTTCATATCATTTGAAACGTTTACCTCTTGCGCATTTCACCTGTATCAGCTGTTGTCCCGTTGATCGTCGTGTGACTCGAACGAGTACCAGCAATTCTTCTATATTTCCCTTTCACGTGCTAGATTAGCCCAGTGGGTTGTCCTCGCTCTAGGGATTCGCTGAGCATCATACCTTTCTTCTATCGCTTTCGTGAAGAAATCGGACCTAACGGGTCAATGGTCTTCCTTTCGAGCGCTTGACGTCCCGAGGAATCTAGTCGCTAGCGGCTCTCGTTCATCGGTTGTCGTTGAAGCGCATCACGTGTCCGGCCCACTTTATTTTCGATCTCTTGACGTGTAGAACGGCGTCTCTGATTTACGATCGTTGACATAGGTCGGAACTTCGGATCCTCTCTTTCATTTGCGAGATACGGGATACTCCTAGCATCGACCTTTCGACTGCGCACTCGATAACGCCAAGTGATCTTCAATCCTGCTTACGTAGCGACCAGGTTTCTGCTCCATACGCTAGGGCAGGGATAATCGTCGAGTCGAAAAGGTGGGAACGGAGTCGGATGTTCTTTGTTTTCTTCACTACATCTTCGATGCACTTGAACGTTCCCCAAGCCGCTCGTTTCCTCCTGCTCAACTCTGGAGCTAGGTCGTTCATCATGTTGATTTCACGACCTAGATAGACGTAACTGGAGCATTCGGAGATTGTCGTTCCGTTGAGCGTGAATGGGGCATTCGAAACCCATCCGTTCCTTATGAACATTGTCTTCGTTAGATTTAGTTGAAGACGAATCTTTCCACAGGCGTTATCGAAATCGGTCAACATTCGTTCCGCTTAACTGATGTTTGGTGTTATGAGAACGATATCGTCAGCAAAGCGAAGATGGTTTGATTGTCGACCGTCAATTTTCACTACCATATCGTCCCGTTCTAATGTTCGCATGACGTTTTGTAAGGTGGCAGTGAATAGTTTTTGTCGAAATTGTATTACCTTGTCAAAACCATCTTCTTACGCCGATTGTGATAATGTTGCAGAATGGAGAAAAATTGGTTGTGAAACCTTTATGCAGCTCACGAAGGATTGTTACGCACCGAGTAGGGACGCCCTAGTTATCCAGCGCCTCTATAACCGCTTCTGCTTCCGCTGAATCAAAGGCTTTCTTCAGATCGATGAAAGTGCGACAAAGCGGCAGTTTGTACTCTCGCGGAACTCCAGTGAGTCTTTCAATCGTGTGGATGTGGTCTGTAGCACTGAGTCCTTTTACCCTGCTTTCTCGCCTGGCTGCTCTTCGCCCAGTGTTCTGTGAGTCGTGTTTAGGGTAATTCGAGTGAAGAGTTTATCGACAGCGAACAGCAAGCGGATTGAGAGGTGATTGCCTATGCCGTGAAGGTCTCTTTTTCTGAATAACAATAAGGTTTTACTCATTTTCTATTGAATGGGAACTTTGCATTCTGATAGGCAGGCAGTGAAAAGCCGAGCCAAGGTGTTGATAAGAACTGGCGGTGGGTTCTTTAGATGCTTTGATCTAGTCCTTTCTGGACCTGGTGCTGTTCTATTCTTCACCGACGAATAGCATGTCGGATTTTGAAAGGAGTACTAGTGAAAACGACAGATTCATTCTCTTTCCTATTTTATATAACGGTATGCAGACAGGGATAGCGAAGAGATTCGAGTGGAATTGGTGGGTGATTTTTTCCATTGCCCTTCTGGAAGCTGTAAGTGTCCCGTCAGGGCATCGGCGAGCAATCATCATGAACTTATAATTGGCGAAGCCTCGCTCTGCGTTGCAATTGCTCTTCGCTGCTTCTCCAGCTTCTGCCATAACTGCTGCTGGTCTCTCTTTGGAGTCTTCTCTTTTCGCTCTTCTGCAGCGTTTCGCAAGTTCGGACTTAAGGATTCCGATGCTTGTAGCTCGTACGATTCCGCGTTAACGTATCAGCTCGAGCGTCTGTGGAGACGAGGGCCTCTTCGTGACTATAGGAGTCTCGGCTTTCATAGCGCCGTCGTGAAGATATTCTACAAGCCAGTCGTATTCTTCACCGATGTTGTCGACAACGGTATCATCCCAAGAGAAGACTAATGACTTGAAATACATCACAGTTTATGATAGCTCTAGGACTTCGTTGTTTGAATTCAGCGGCTTTCTCTCCTCTCCTCGAAAAACAGAACGTTGCGCGAAGGAGGCGATGGTCTGATTCCGTGTAGAACTTAAGAACAACAGCGACATCGGTCAAGCAAAATCTTCGATTTACTAAGATGTAGTCTGTTTCGTTATAGCACTCTCCAATGGGAGACTTCCGCGTCCACCGTTGAGACTGGGGCTCTTGGAATTGTGAGCTACCATGGATGGATTGAGTCGTCATGATAAACTCAGATAGCCTCTCTCCCTGCTCGCTCCATTCTATTCCATGGGTCCCAATGTGACGTTCTTCAAACGTCCTTCTTGGTCCAATTTTTGCGTTAAAATCTTCATCAGTGACCTCCAATGAATCCATGGCTTTTTCTGAAGAAGTTTTCAAGGTCCATATAGACCGCTTCGACTTCGTCTCGTGATAGCTTATGCTGGTGCGTAAGCAACGAAGATGGTCAAAGCCGGCGCTGAGCCACATCGTTTCAACAGTAGTCGTCCGATGTGGGTTGTTGGATGTTCAAATAGCGAACATATAATCCTTAAGATTTCCCATGTTTAAATGCACTTTTTGCATCGTCATGATATCTCAAATATACCTAAGAGAACTGAGTGACGAGCAGATACCTGACCTCAGACGGGAGTTGAACCTGCATTCCGTCCATACCGGAGCGCGTGTTACCACTACACTACCAAGACCACTGCTTACCCCCACTAATTCTCCAATACCTCGCTATCATAGCTATCAGTCGCAAACTGCTAACTGTTAACCTTACTGGCTATGAGAGAAATCTTGAGGAATTAGTGAAGGGTAAGCCGTGGTCTAGGTGATGTAAAGGTAACACGCGCCCCTGGTATGGGTAAAACGAGGGATCAACTACCGTCTGAGATTGTATTTTTGTCCACCACTCAATGCTCATATGTATGAAGGTCATGCTACCAGTGATGAACTAACATATTCCCTACGCTGGATATGTCAGCTTTGTCATTAATTTTGAAGGATTCGATTTCATTTAGATGTCTGCTTCTTCTAGCATCTGGCAGTTAATCATTCTGTTTTCCGTCTTTCTGTTTGTTGGTACATCTTTTAGGCATTCGAAGAAATTATAATGCTAATTTTGACGAAAAAAAAAACCGGCACCTTCACCGCAAGAAAAAGATGCAACAAGTCCAGCACAGGAAACTAGGCCGAGAGATATTGCAAGTCCAACAAAATGTGGTAAAACTGTGGACCACTAGTTTGTTCGAGAGCTTGCCATGGTGCTTATGGAGTAAATGGAGCTTTGCCGATTGTTGTTCATTTATCCTCTACAAACGTGCAGCATCTTAAACTGGCTATAACTCCTGCATGAAATCTGTTCGAATAGCATAATTATAGCACAAAATGCAAGTCCTCGTAAGTATAATCGCTATCTCAATTTTTTCTCGTGTTGCGTTGTGTTCAAATGTCATCGGCAATAATGCATGCATACTCAAGATAGCCTTGAAGATGACTGTTAGATATGACGGCGAACTAGTAGCATAGTCATACCATACGTATCAAAACCGTACATTCGATAATGTCATCTATCAAATACTATATGTTTTATGTATTAAGTTGCATACTATGTAATTCTCTGCTAGCGCCCTTATACAGGTTCTTTTCTTATTTCGTTGTTCATGTGCGGAAAATGAATAACTACTTGAAGTTGTCTTGCAGACCTTGTTTGAACATTTATGCTGCATACCTATTAATGTGGAGTGCTGTGCAAAAACATTCAAGTCAGCCGGGATTTGAACCCAGTTCTCACTTTTCCGGAAGCGTATGCTAACCGTTGCACCACTGACGCTCGTTTTGCAGAGCACTTTTTATGCTACAACACGTTATCTTTCAGCAGCCAACCGTCTATGGTCTGGTGGGGCAGCCGCTATCGGCATGAAACCCACTTGTGCCGACAGATGTTGGGTATCTATAATCTATCGGAATTTATTTATTTGACCGCTTCTTGCGGTGGTATGATCTTGCAACATACCCAATAATGCGTGTGCTGTGCAAAACGAGCATCGATGGTGCAACGATTAGCATACGCTCCCGGAAAGAGTGAGATCCGGGTTTGAATCCTGGCTGACGCAAACGTTTTTACACGGCACTCCACTTTATTGGGTATATTGCAAGATCATAGCATCGCAAGAAGCGATCAATTATATAAATTCCATTTATGCTGTGTTGTTCTGCTCAGTGCTGAAAAAAGATCTTTATGACAAAAACAAAAGAATGAACAAGAACAACATTTACAACGTTCAATTACATAATCATATTTCGCTCTAAAATCTAAGAACAGCTCGCTCGGGATCTCGCACTATGTTGTAAAGTAGCATCTTATGGCACACAAAAATTACGCCAAAATTGACCAGATCAATTAATTGTTTTTTTGTGCAGGAGATCATTACTGACTTGAGTGACGACAGAGCTTTCGATATCGACGAGGTCCTTCTTATTATCTAAGTGAAATCCTGGGATTGTTGATGAACAACAATTTTTTTTGTAGGTTGACGAGGATTATTAGTTTTGATAAGTAATACTTTTTGTTAATTTAACTAATTTTGAGACCATTCATGCACTGAAACTGTAGATCTCATCGATTTCCACGAAGAAAAACTGAACACGATTAGTGGTCACTTTTGTATTTCACAGTGCTCTAGTACTTCTTAGTTTTCTCAGTGAACTGAATTCAAGTTGCCAGGAAGAAGTAATGACATTCCAACCTGTGCATTCATTTGTTCATTTTCTTAAATACTTAGTAAGTTTCAGGTGTCATTGAAAATTTTAGTTAGTGAATTTGTTAATAAGCACACTATTAAACCATTTTCCAAGTAGCATTTACAGGTAAACACATGCTTACCATCTATCAAACGCCTCCATATCACCACTAATCATTCTGGTGAAGACGATACTACAAGGTAGCATAGCTTTTTTCAAAAACTTGCTCTTTTATCATGTACTTGTTATCATGTATTCATTAGTTAGGAAAGATAATCAAGAGAGATGGGAGGGACTTTTACTGGCTAAAACTCGATATCACCACTAAGAATAGCGACTCTGCCGATTTCTTCTTGATCCCAATCTCCTGATCAGGCATTTCGCCAAACTGATGTGTGAAATACAATCTAGTCATTCGCAAACGTATTCATTAATTTGTATTCGAGTATGAAGTCTGTAGAAAAAGGCGATATATCAAGTCTACACCTGGTCACGCAAGCACAAAAATCCATGGCCTCAATTCACTGTTATCTTATCATGAGTATGGGGTTGTTCTTAGATTACGTTATACCTCCTAACCAGTACGCACTCAAGTGTTGCTTAGCCTCTCGACTGAAAGGTCGAAAATCCGTCTCATCAGCTGTTTATTAAGCCTCGCTTTAAACATTGTTGAAAACGCGCTCTTAAAAACAGTTGTTGAGATGAACTTCTACATGCTCACCACGAGCCATAATTCATCGACTAAGAAAATGATGATAGCGTGATTTTATGTGTTATTACCATCTCAACATCTTTGTTATAAATAATGTCTCACATATTTATATATATATATATATATATGTATATGTATACATGTTTATATATATATATACATACATATATATATATACATACATATATATATATATATACAAAGATTCGGTGTTAGGCGTGGGATACGCCGCCGAAGGGTACGTATGTCTCCGATGTAACAACCTCGAAAAGGCATTAGTAATGTAAATCTGTGACATCGCTCAATCCATTTTGATAAGTTGAAGAATTGTGAAATATGCGCATCATGAGACCTCATATTTTCCCCTACTTAAATTGTTCGTCTCAGGGAAATTGAAGAAATCATTTGTGCGTTCAGAGCAAACGACGTTGCATGGTTGGAGGAGAAAGAAAGAGAGCTACAGAACGTATGTGCGGTTCTCACTTTTCGTTATAATAATACTGATACACTATCTTCGCTATATCTATCGTAAGCTAATGCAATTTTTCTAGGATTACTCTATCAACCGAAAGCCGAGTTCCATTGGGAAGACGAATTCGATGGATGGTTAAGCAAGCAACTTTCTGATGAAAGGATTAACGGACTGCTCAAAAATTCTGTAAGATATGAAGTATTTCAGCACCATTTGTGCTCCTTTTATCAACAGAAAGGTTTTTGCTCGATGATTAGAATTCCCAGACATTCTCTAAGAAAGATCTTCACATTTCTCCTACAATCAAAGATTGCACTCACTCACGCTGATTCCTTCTCATCAAGGCATCTGAAAAAGTACAAAAAATGCTTCTGGATCGATTTCGTAGCAAAAGTGATGACTGTTTTCAATCAAGGACTGAGTACTACCACATATTTTTTGAAGAAGACAATCAGTGAAATGCTTCAGATTCTTAACGCAGGGTACGAAAGCTTGAAAATAAAATTTTGAAATTGAAGTGTGAAAACATGTCAAAATATCAAGGTTGAGATAGATGATGTAACTGATAGATCAGCAAATAGCGGGCGAAGTACAACGTATATTCAGACGAAATTAGGTATATTTTGTATATTTTTCTAAGTCTTTATAGCAATAACACTCGACTCACTTGACGATACGATAATGGATACGTCAACGATATCTACTCGCTTTTTGAGCATTAAGTTTACTATAAAGTGGTTTTTTCTTGATTCATTTTCAATCCGCTCGACAAAACGATTATAACAACTGCTTCAGGTACTTCTAGGTAATCAATATTAACGAGTTAGGCAACTCAGGAATCTACGAAGTTGTGAGGCGTAGAATAAAGATGATGGGTAACCACTTCATAATCGATCACGCATGCTCACGAATCATCTGTATGTCAAGCTTGTGTTAGCATTTTTAAAACACTGTTCCGACTAGAATTGAGCCGACAACACCGTTAGAAGTGGTGATAATAAAACGACAGATCTTTTTGAAATCAGTGGTTTTGGTGAGAAGTCTCACCCAGGCCCGAGTCTTGAGTCATCACTGTCACTATCAGCATGGTTGACCAACTGCAGTTCACTCAGGATTCTGCGAGCTCTTTTGACATTCAAAAATGCATCAAACTCCCCCACTAAGAGAGCAAATTTTCATAACGAAAAGGATTATATTCTATGGGACTTTTCATATCTAGTGTTCGTAAAGTGATCTTTGCTGGGTGCGCACCGGAGTAAGTTGCAAATAACGACGAATGGCCTATGTGGTGAAAGATAAATAAATGAAACGGAAGTGGCTTTCCAGAATTCTAAGCTGACTGATCACAACGCCAAGTGAAATATACATTATACTGTCAGGGTATCATATTAGTTTCGCAGGCTATAGTTGTTCAAATGAGCCGCCTACATCGGGTTCTAAATGAAATGCTGAAAACAGAACCTCTTCTTTGTACGGTGTGTAAAACAGTTATTTGTATAAATTAATGCCTGTCAAGGCGAGCAGATCACACCGCCAAGTAGTTAGTGATACCGACCATAGTAACCGACCATGGTAATAAGGATTCTAGTTCAATGCTTGCCTCGACGCTTCACGGTGGATTCCTTAGTGTTGTTTTTGGCGTAAATTAGTACTGAGGCCTCTTCTATAATTCAATTGATAAGGCAAAAAATGCTCATTTGTACAACATTCCACTTTTTGACACCAAACTTAGATCTATGAGGTAACAAGGCATGTCCAGCTTTCTTTGCAGTTCTTTCGACGTTGATGCAAAATCGAATTCTGAAGCTCATAATCTACAGCGTGCGGAAGTGTACGGCAGTGTAGGGCAGTGTATTGCGTACCACGTTAGCTTCTCCTGCAGTTCGCGCAGCAATCACTCAGCAAGCACGACGGGTTGAATGACAATGTGGTAGCCTTTTAGTGATAATGATAATTTTTTTGTGATAGCAACATGGTGAAATCTGAACTGGATACAGAAAATGACGCAAGAAACTGCAGTGAAACGTCCTACGAGGAAATAGAAACAACAAGCTTGCCCCGATGGTTGGCACTACTAACCATTCAGCACTGCTCAGCGCCTCACGCGGAGGCAGAGTGGGGTGTTGATGTGGAATTAAAATATGTCAAACATACTCAGAAGCACCTGTGGCGGTTCTCCGAGAATCTTGTTCTTAGTAGGTCACTGATAACACACAAGTGATGTGTTCTGACTAGAAGAGAGCAACAGCAAAACCTGAAACTGACTGCGGCTTATGGTTTTTGCTACTATAGACCCCTGCGCAGCATCAGCTTTTTTTGACAATGTTTTGGAAGCTCCACTCGATGATCCCGTGCTTCTCGAGTCATTTTTCCCTTCGACGTTTCGGATTTTGTTGAAATTGGCAGCGAATCATTCACGTTTTTCAGAGCAGACGAAACTGTTGGAAAACCTTTTCAAGAACGGTATACGATCTCTCCAGCCTGTTTGAAATATTCCACTGATCTATAAACACTTGCTGGTCTGAAACCAGCTAATTTGACAATATTGGTCGCTCTCATTTCCGCCTTGTGCAACTCCTCTTTTGCTATACCTTCATTTTTGCGATCCATAAACTTAGACACAACTGAAAAGAGGCAAATGAATAAAAGACATTTTTCATGACATGTGGTAGTTTCAGGACACTTTTCATTTGATTGAAATCTAGTTCCAATAACAAACCTGTAATTACAACAACAATTCGCCTTCCGTAGTGCTTTAGCTCCTGACAACAGTTTAACCACCTTCCGTATACATTGCATTTCTTATAGTTATCTGTGTGTGTTTTGCTGTTTTTTATCTATTTCGAACCGAGTTATTGCCGAATGATTATAGTATTGTTGGAGATTATTCTAATAGCTTTGACAGACACTTAAATACAGCCATAGCTTCACCGCTTACCATCTAAATAAAATAATACCACAAAGGAATCTCTTTGATGGACACCTCATGCCTCAACCAATCACCTCACATTCGCCTCGCCATATTTTGCAGAAAATGGACTGGACCACGATATCTGTGGGGTCTTGAAATCGCTTCATCAAAACAGCACCTCTTCCGTGTCCTTAACATATGCGGAAAAACACAATTTTAAGACTACAGCCGCCTTAAATATGGCCTCGTCAAATACTCTGATCGACAACCTCATTCTCTCTGGAGTAAGGCATTCAATGGTTGCCCAGCAAGGGTTACATTTCATTGTTCAGGTGGTGTTTATAAATTTATTTATCAAATTGTTTTAGTAAATAGTAATTGAATTAGCAAAGTATGAAATGCGAAAGAAATTATGGGATAAGCCTATCGTTCGTACTTTTCCACTACAGTATTAGTAGTCATTAGCGCTCGTAGAGAGATGCTTAGATATGTTTGCGGCGCACACGTGGTCACTGGTTCAATCCAATGCCCAAACCTCACCAAGCCTTTTATTCCTCCAAGGTCAATGAGTTTGTATCATACTTATTTAGGAGGGTATGAGTACAGCACTGACCTGATCCACCGCCAGGTAACTGCGAGTCACTGTAATGGCCAGATATGCATTCAATCACCTCAAGCTATCCTAGTTGATGACGAATTAGGCGCATCCCTCAGGGATTGATCGACGTCAAGATTCTGATTTATTTTTCATTTATTACTAGCCATTTGATCGATTAAGAAGTGGAATTTTTAGCACTGAATTTCATTTTTGAGGAACTCATTTGAGTACGCATTAGAAAGCAGGAGAAAAATACGGCTCGCTTTTTGAGTAGTCGGCTCATTGTTTGAACTTCGCCAGCGAGCTTAGTTAATAGTCACGTGGTAAAGTTTAGATAATGGGCACAATTCCTTGTCACCAAAGATAACGTTTCATCGAGGATGATTATACAAAGTTTACTAAGAAAATGCCATACATCTTATTAATCTATAATTCTTATTAGGAAAACAATGTGCATAGAAAATAAACATATATCAGGTTCATTCAGCTTCAGCATCAAACTCTCTTATGCAGACGTTTCTCAACATCATGACGAGTAATACTCGAAATATTTTTCGCATTCTCCATGATTACCGTTGAGTACTGGTCAAGTTCGCTGTCGCAGAAGTCTGAGGTAGCCATGATAAAGCGTTCCAAACACATTAGGGTCGGACCATTTTATGGGAAAAGTTTGTAAGCTGTTTTTCTTTGGTGTACTGAAGGTATCTCTCAAGCAATTACAACATTTCTACTCTGACAACTTTCTGTAGCATTCGCTACAATATCTGAATCTTAGAAAACCGGATTAGGATGAGAACGTGGATTAATGTCGGCTGTTCTTTGTCCTATCTCGAATTGTCGGCAAAATGCACATGACTCATGATTTCTAGAAATTTATCTCCTGGTAAGAATTCCGACCCTTAGTGCTTCCAAATGCCGAATGACTACTCTAAATTTATTTTAGACGTGAATCAAAGATGACGATTTACATTCCAAGGAACTGAGGATGAACTAGGGGGCACAAATAATGCGTTTCTAATGAGAAGCGATGGACAGTTATTGACGGAATTCTCGAGATGTCAAGCGCAGCGCAGAAAGATCACCACCTTATTGGTACGATTTCTTCAAGACAAGCCTAAAAGGAAGACATGGTGCTCAACGAGATCCTAAAGGGAGGAGGACCCACTGGGCTACATTTGCACTTAAAAGGGAGAGTGGAAGTTTTACTGGTGCTCTCGAGTACTTAACGATCAACGTTACAACAGGTAAGAAATGATTAGCAGCTATTCGATAGCCCGGAACATGGAAATTTTGCAACTTTTTCGGGATTCTGGAGAGGGTTTTCAGTGTGCAGTATCAAAAAAGAGACTGATAGACGCCGCTCTCGGAGTATTTAGCATTTTGCTCGCACGGCAGCAGATTTTATTTTCATTTTTAAAATAAAATCTAGATGATAATAGCACTTCGCCGTTATAAAAATGATAACATAGTACAAGAAAATTGTGTGAGTATTTTTAGTAAGAAAAATGCCCTTGCGTTGAACGATTCGTATTTCTCGATAGGAAAGTGGCGTCCTCGAGAAATGATCATATTTACAACTTATATTACGTATTCGTCTCCTATCTTGTGAGAGTGAAACCGTCTTTTTTCACTCATCATTCTTCTGAGCGCCTTAGAAATCTGTCTGATCTTCAGGACACGTGACCCGGACACGCTGGATATTGGGTGGATGTATGGTCAAACGAAATTCTTTTTATTTAACCTTTTTCATCGGTGACATAATGTTGCGATATACAAGAATTTGATCGTCGGACGTATTTGAACCAGCATTGCGCCCTTTCCGGGAGCACGCTCATTACCGAATACCTGTCAGCGTGACTGGGTTCAATGCCGATATCAGCGGCCAGGATAAACCGCTGATGATTGGTTGCTGACAGATCGACGCAACTGTGTCCCAGAACGAGTGACGGCAGAACGGGAACCCATTGTGCAATGGTCAGCACGCGCCCAAAGCTTGGCACATCACTCAACATTATTGGTATGTATTTGCAATATCACAGCAACGTTAGAAGCGGTTAAATAAAAAGAATTCTATCAGTTCCGCACACATCACGCATGCACAGCTGATTGAAATCGCTTAGTTTTTTCGCTTAAGCATTATGTCCCCTTGAATGCTTTCGATTGTCATCAAAGATTAGGCGGCCATTATAGGTGATTACACCTTCTTAACTAATTATCGTGTTTCGAGGAAGTGCACAATTCGATACGGTATTTACTGATGTTTAAGAATTTCTGCTCAACGTATTTATCTAGGCATACTTGTTCTCACAATCTATACAGTTGGCAGCTTTACAATAGTGAGGAAAAAGTTGACTAGTGGCGGATCACAAGGTCTCTGGTTTATTGGTGGGCCGCCACAACCACCTGCATATAGTTACATCAAAGTTATTTGCATAGCTATGAAATAGGAAGGGTAGAAGTAAAATTTTCTTATAAACAATCAGCAAGTAAAAACAAAATCCAAGCGTGGTAAAAATGCGCCCCGCCAAACAAATGCGTGTGTGAGATACAAAACCTTTCGTCTTGTTACAGTGCTGAAGAAAAGCCTTCTGAAAAGCAAACATATCGTTTGGATTTTCCTAGATATAAGTCATCGAACATTTACTAGCAGTCTATGGAAAGTGCTTCAATTAGCAAATTATGAGCGTTATAACAATGAATGCGCGTGACCGCGTGTGGGAGCATATTTTCTTTAATTATACAGCGCTATAATTAGGCCTTTCAAAAACAGGCACACAGTGCTGTCCCAAGAGATTTAAGCTCTCAAATAAATACCAACGCACTAATATGGAGCTTTTGTCCACCGTAAAATTTTCTTATTTATTCTATGGCGGATAATCGATAAGAACGGAGGTGAAAAGATGTCTGGCCACAACAGCAGTCGTTCGAGTAACGTGAATCCAAGTACCGGAGCCACAACGAATTCATTGAGGATAAACTCTGCAGACGACACGATTGCCACTTGTTGAATTAGTCATTTACAACGTCCTGCAATGCAAAATGAATTTCAATATATCCAGTTTGCTAACAATCAAACAGAAAGTGTAATAGTAAACTAGCATCGACAGAACAGACCACGCTCTTCCCGGGGGTGTTGGTCAATCGAAGAGGTAGATTACGTGCTAGCGAGCTAATCTGAGATGCTTTTTTGCTATTATTCATAATATCCAAAAGCCTTTAATCAAGTTATTGTTGAGAACACTGAAAAGATTAGTGGCCGCCTTTGCAAAACAAGCTCATTTTTGTTTTTCGGGAAGGAATGATAAGCTACTTGTGACATACAAGTCCTTACGTTTACAAGTTAGTAGGTGACACGTTTGGTATACATAGCTAGACAAAAATAAGATAGATAAAGGTTTTGGCTGATCGATCCTTGAAAGATGTGCCATGCATTTGTTTTTAATTTCAGTCTCGTTCAAAGTCACTAGAAGCATACTGAGGGTTCTCAACGACTCGCGGTGGCTCATCGATGTGCCAAAGCAGTTCTGCTGTTCTCTAAGACAAGTTGGTATCACACCAGCTAGAAATATGGAAGACTTGACGAATTCTGATCACCGAATTGAAACACTGACCATCGATTGATCGACCACATGTTTGTGGCATAGCACTTCTAACACGAGCTCAAAAAGACAAACACATAGTTGACAAGCTGGATAAATTACGGTCGCTAGTCTTTCACAGCAGTTGAGCGCAAGTTTTTGGTTTCATAGACCCTTTTTTTTCAATGTTCCTATTCTGAAAAAATTCAACCTTCTTATTTCTTCAGGAGTCTTCTCGTTCGCCTTGAGCATTATTTGATAAACTGTGCGAGGATAGTGAGAAACCCAGCTCCTTGAAAAGCTTAAAATTCTCATATGTTATCTAAGATTTGTAAACCCGCTTGAGATACGACGCGAATTCGGAGGCCTACTTATATACGATGGCGCCACACTCTTAGGATGCAGATTCGTACAGAATTTCTGCCACAGCTCAGATTGGAGTGCGTAGACCAAGAGGGATGCACCTTCTCACACTGTTTTACTTATAACAGATTTTCTATTGTAATTGTTTTTCTTTCAATCACGACAAGCTGATGCTTAAAATATGCGAATGTTTACGAGTTGATTGTAATAAAACTTACATTATATGGATTAGCACACATATGTAGAAAATGAGCTGTAGTTTAGATCTACTGCACTGTAGGGTGTCAAAAACAACAGATTTAGCAACTAGTGATTCATGGAGGTTATAGCGTTAAGCTCGCATGAGCTTGCTGCAGCTCTACTACTCGGCTTCCCGATCTCAGGACAAATGATGTTGCAGCCAAATATCTTTTTGTCAAACCCAAATTCTATGTCATGAAAAAAATTATATATTCCCGCATGGTCAGATCATGGTTCCCATTGTAATGCCAAGTCTGATTCATATATAGCTGTTTGCAAAAGGAAGAAGTTAGGCGAGAACACAGTGACTGTCATGAAACCTTGTAATCGTTTTACTGTCAAATGCGAAGCTATTCATTTATCGATCGCCGGTCTCTGCTCTACTATATGTGTCTTCATGATTATTTTGAGATTTTGTTAATGTGGGAGCAGATGGAAATTATGTTCTGAGATCTGGAACAAACAGCTAGAGTGCACAAATTTCTCCCGAGGGAGAGCGAAAGTGAATTACTTTTGATTTTTGAACTTCCATGTTGCCTTATCTGAAACATTCTACAACACAAAATGGCACCGATGGTCAAGTAGTGAGGAATAATGGCTGATTATCATCTTCCATCGTTACCGCATCAAGCAGGCCCTTATGAGAGTCAAGTCTTAAGCAACTTTAGTGTGCGCGCAAGGAGGGTGATAAAGGAGGAACAAAAGCGATTACATATGCTTAGATGTGGTGTACTTAATCGCTTGTAAAGCATACAGGCGCGAATGCATTGCTGAAACGGGTAGAGCCGTTCCACGACCGTATGCAACAGCTTAGTGGGAGGCTTAAGCTGAAAAACACTATATTAAGCACACGTGGGTCACAGAGACTTGACGGAAAAGAGTCAGAACTATAGGTCATTATTTTCGGATAAGAATCTAATTATTTACGCGTAACACCTTCAAAGCGAATTATTCTCAAAAAACTTCAAATGAATCGTTTGAAGAGTATCTAGTGATACGCATATCTTCACATTATAACTTAGGCTGATTTGTTCTACAGTGAGTGAGGCAAAATCCGAACCCATGCAGTATTGTGCGGCTCATCCCCAGCGAATTATATAGAGTTTGAAAAAGAAGAGGAACGGTGAGTGATTAGAAAAAGAGGATTACTACACCAATTGAAATATGCTTGCCAGTTTTCTATTTAGGGCTTGTGCATGTGTTTATGTGAGAACATGTGAGTCAAGGCGACTTCTCAAGGCTTTTCATCTAATGAACATCTGGTGTGTGAAAAGCGGGATCTCCGAGTAAGGGTACTTTATACAACTTAAAAGAACTGCGGGTGACTTTACCCAACTAGAAAGCCAGCACACATATCGTCGTTGTCAATTATTGCCGCAGTTCAGTCATTCTCTGAGTAGAATGAAGACATCAAGAATGTGAGTAGGATGTTCCGTTTTTCAATTTGCCTCCTTATTTTTGTAATCCGTATTAGAGGCAGCAATGCAATTTTAATTACATTGCTTCATCTCTTTTGCTTATCACTCACTAAATTCATTTCTCAGTTCATCAAAGGTTGTTGACGAATGACTGACTTTACTTTCAGTCAAGGCCAGAGAAAAGTACTGCACAGAATAGAGGACGAGAAGAAGGACAATGTTGGCAGTTCTTAGAGTATCGTGCTCCTTAAAAATCAATAGTGGCTTTCACCTCTAACTCAAGCTGCTTTCATTCTTTACAATCCGTATTAGATGCAACAAATTAGTATTTTCCAGAGCACTTATGCATTTCTCTAGTCTAATTACTTCGAAATTCTTAGCGACCTTGAAGACGAACAACGAAGCTGTATTACAACAAGTAGAGACTGCAATGTGCTCGTACATAATGCTTCCATGTATGTGCACATGGCAATCATTTACTGAAACTTTGGAAAAGTCAAATTTCTTCGTTGATTCGTTAACGATTTGATTTCAAACACATTTTAATTTGAAAAAGCGCTGTTCGAGAGCCGTAAATGTCACTACAATCTTCGTGATACGCCCATTTCAAAGACATCTAAGGCTTTCAGCTGATCACCTAATCATTATGAGATTTGACTTGTGATAACAAGAGAAATCAACATGATGAGGCGGAATGATTGCTTAGAATCGACTATGACCATCGCAGCTTATGAGAAGACACAGACGTCGGCAACGTTGGCCATTGAAGCTTCTAATATAGAACAGTCCTGCATTAACCTAATGATTTGCGAAAATTTAGTTTATGTTTTGCATAACATCTTCCTTGCTGGTGTTGATACGCGCTGTATACCGCTCATCAAAAACTCAATTTTCCGAAGTCGAGGAATCAATGTAAGCTTTGCCGTCGAGAATCTTCAAACCGATCCAAATTCTAGAAAATTGATTCTAGAAAATGAATGATTGTATTATTATGTTTCATAATTATTCCTTTATTCGAGTGCTTTGTTTAGCCACGCTCAAATTTCAATATATCCTTTCATCATTGTTTGAGCCAACTTGTCATGTGGTCTGGTAAGGGCTCTTGTACAGCGCGATTCACGTGTTTCGTCCTTACAGACTCATCAGCAGGGCAGAACCCGTCGTCTGTCGATCTTTTTATAACAGTCGAGTGCACAACACTCTGGGTTAGGTAAAGGTTTCACTTGACCTAGACTGCAAAGCGTACGTCGTCGGTGACTCTCTATAGGGAGTGTAAATCTCCCGAGAGAACTGACTATGAAAAGATCGACAGACGACGGGTTCTGCCCTGCTGATGAGTCTGTAAGGACGAAACACGTGTTTCGGGGTGTACAAGAGCCCTTACCAGACCACATGACAAGTTGGCTCGAATAATGATTAAAGGATATTTTGTTTCAATTTCAGTGACTCCATCCATTATATGAGGTCGCGTTACATAAATGAAAGGGTAAAATTGAACATATCAGATCCTTTGCGTTCTTATTTTTCAGTCATTTAAGACAGCCCTCTAATTATACAGAATCAAGTGACGGTAAGCGAGAACTTAATTCTCGCATTTTCGCAATTTCTGCAGAAGCCTTGTTGCAAAAAGGCAGCGTAGTTCTGCAGTTTCAGTCTAAACGGTCAATCTTCGATCGAATAATATTTCTTGCAACATATGTACAAAGTATCTAACGGAAGCGATGTTTATGAGAAACGGATGGGTATTGAATGCCCCATTCACGCTCAACGGAACGAACATCTCCGAATGCTCCAGTTACGTTTATCTCGGTCGTGGAATCAACGTGATAAACGACCTAACTCCAGAGTAGAGCAATAGGAAACGAGCGACTGAGGGAACGTTTAAGAGCATCGAAGATGTAGTGAAGAGGACTTAGAACAACCGACTCCGTGCCCATATTTGCGACTCGACGATTATCTATGCCCTAACGCATGCAGCAGAAAAACCTGGTCGCTACGCAAACAGGATGAAAGATCACTTGGCGTTATTGAACGCGCAGTCGAAAGGTCGATGCTAGGAGTATCCCGTATCTCGCAAATGAGAGAAAGGGTCCGAAGTTCCGACCTACGTCAAGGGTCGAAAATCAGAAACGCCGTTCTACACGCCAGGATATCGAAAATAAGGTGGGCCGGACACGTGATGCGCTTCAACGACAACCGATGGGCGAGAGCCGTAACCGACTGGATTCCTCGGGACATCGAGCGCTCTACACGTAGACCACCGACCCGATAGTTCGATTTCTTCATGAAAGCTATAGAGAAAAGATTTGATGCTCAGCGAATCTTCAGAGCAAGGAAAACCCACTGGGCTACTCTTGAACGCGATAGGGAAAAATGGATGTGTTGCCGGTACCCGCTCGAGTCACTCAACCATCAAAGAGACGAAAGGTGATACAGGTGATATTATCGACGTAATTGATAAAAAGTCTAACAATCAAGAAATGCTATTTTCGGCGAATTGAAAGTCGTTTATTCTCAAAGTAGATGTTTCAGTGAAAAGACATAAGATGTAATCAAATCAAGGGAATAAAAAGGTATAGCAGGAAAAAAATTAAAGAAAAAAGCCGCGATTATTAGAAGGGAGCCACTACGCCGAAGCAAAGTGTAAGAAGAAGTCTCGGGAGGACAGTCCACTGTTTCTAACGGAAGACTATGGCAACAAAAATTCTGCACTAGTGGAAAGAAAAAATGTTGATTTTAACCTACTCAATCATTCTTCTCTCGCCATTACAGCATTCAATCGAGGATGTACGAGAATCCATACTATTACAGGGCTTAAAGTAGAGTTGTGACGTTATTACTATATAACCAGGCGTTCTGGGTAATATACAATGCGCGAAACCTTGGAATGGTGTTGAATCCGCGTCTCACCTTTACCGTGGATACCTGCTAACTACCACGTTATCTAGGCATTGGCTTTGCTAGCTTGCTCTGGACATAAGCGGCGAAGCTGTCAGGAACCAGCCTTCAAGGGTCGGCCTAAAGAGCATATTTTGGCATTAAACCTAGTCAGTATGAAAGCGTTTGTTTATAGATAACCTGCATGAATTCTTCAAATTACCGCTTTTATAGCAGTTATGACGCAAGAACTAGATGTACAAGTATGCTATGTGGTGGGCAAAACTTGGGATTCCAAACGGGAGTTGAACTTGTCATAACTGACAGAGTTCAACACCGTTCGTCCTTGATAGTCCAAACGGATTACTAGTTGTTCAAATGAATCGGCGTTATAGAACATACTATATTTAACGTCTAAATGTGCACATTTAGGAGTGGGATGTGCAGTGGTAGTGATGTTATTTGACAATCTGCATAAGTCGCATAGTTCTAATCCACATCGAATCAATCAAGTCTTTAATTTCTATGCGTCCACCTTACTCGTACCACACCTAGTGATGGCTCCTCCAGTTCATTACGGTGATAAATGTCTGTGGTGAAGACGCAGAGATGCTCGAACGTGGCATTTTGACATTTTAGCAGCAATTGAGTTCTACGAAGATTGAACATACCAAATAACGAGATAAGATAAGATATTTCAAAACTGCGGACTTACCAGAACCACTCGCAAATTTTGCCAGATTCCGCTAATTACTGCACTATCCACGCCCCCAGGGGTATGGAAATCGTTGTTGAGTCTTTGTTGACATTAAACAAAAATCAATAACTATAGCACTTCCTTAATAACTCAAGTGTGAATTTGTTCTCTTACTAGAAAACCACAATCTTATAATAGCGTTCAAGTGAAAATGAAAATGAAAAATTTGCCTCAACGTCACCAAGTGTACTCCAGAAGATGTATTTGGAAACGCGCGTGCATTCCAATGTTTCCTTTGATCACGCAAATCTTTGAGTTGCCTTTCTAAAATACTTCCGTTTTGCCCATAAGCCTTTCTCAAACGCTTTTCCCTCTTGTGGACGATAAGTAGAGCGACGGTCTCAGAAAGTTGCTGTTCAGCGTCAAAACTGAGTACTGATACGATTTCCAGGACTAATAATAGATCGAACTCAGTTGAGATTGAACGCATTGAACAAATGACCTTGTTTCTCAGTTTAAAAAAGCAGCTTCAGGTATTTCACGAGGTCACACGTGAACAGAAGACACTTTTTTGTGATCCACTGTTGAATTCTGGAATTTATCTAAAGCGCTTCATGAATGTCATGGGCGGATGTCCTAGATTCCTTTGCGATAACGACGGCTTTCACATCAAGTCTTCTCCGTGGTATCGTTGCGCCCTATGCCTGAGTAGTAGTGTTCTGGTTGATTTCAAGCTGTGTGGTCTTTTTTATTCAGTAAAATTGTCTGCCTAATTAACGATGTGTTCATCTCCACATGCTTTGCAAGATATTAGATATACCTTGCTCAAACTCATGCAATCACCGTCTTTATCGTTTGTAATTATACTATTTGGCGTTTTCACAGGCTTTCGTACAATCGGTTACGAACTTGCTGGCACCTCAGATATTGAAATGATCGGTGGTATTTCGATCACAGCTGCTGTCTGAAAAGCTCTACAAAAAACGACATTATTTCGCCTAACTTATCGTTTAGCAACGCATTTTTTCTTGAAAACCTACTCCGAAGAGATGGCGTCATTGCGTAGCTATTGGCTATAGTATTAACATTTGTGAATTATTTATAATTAGTGAAGAGAAAAAAAGATCACAGAATAATTGTGTAAAGCCAGGTAAATAAAGAGTAGAGATTATCCGTTGATGCGGATGAAAATGGCGAGTAGAGGTAGTACAAAGCAGCATTCTGCGACGCGGCTTTATGAATGTTAACTAGCTCGCCTTGAATCGCTTAGTGATGATGAGCGCTGATGAGTTCCTCTTACCTGCCATGGGGACTAAGTAGATAATCCCTCAGAAAGAACGCAGCACGAGAATCAATACGATCTTTATTACTCCGCTTACATTAAGCTACAGCACATTCCGTTTATCGTGATTGGTCGAAAACCACATCGAACGCTCTATAACAATCGAATCTCAATTGGTATTTCATTTTTACCCAAATCTGAGAGTAGATCACGTGAAAATGCTTAGATATTCGCAGTTCTTGCTTCAGTGTTGAGAGTTCAAATCTGACTCATCCGATATCAGTATTTGCCATAAATATGACATTTTAGTTCTGAATGTGAAGGCTAAAAAGTAAGTTCAAAAACATCTGTTAATAAATAACTAGCAAAAGGTGTAAACAAAGAACTATTTTGATGTGCACAGAGATGAATAGCGGACATGTTTAGATGCCCATAATCAAATGTCATTCTCTGTATAAATACAAAATCTAAAGTAAAAGTTCAAAAATAAAAAGAATATTACCATTTTGAAGTTCACATCAGAGTATCCACCACACTGGCTTATCGCCTCATTGTGATTTTGAGGGGACGTTTCTTATTGATATACGATTTCCAGCTGAGAGCAAACCATATACAGGTATCATTACAATTCCAACACCTGCATTCAACTGGAAGGCAAGTTATAAAGACCTAAAAGTCGTTAAAGCACCTTTCAGACTCTAAGAAATAAAATCGCACAAATCCACAAATTACCTCTCCTATAATTTTAAACTGCCAACGAATATGATTTGTATCGATCCATAACAACACGCTCACAACGCTCATGGATTCAGCTGGTGCACATCATCTTCACAAGAACATAATACTTTTGTTGCCGAGAACCACTGCAAATAAGAGAGGATTGAAAATCTGGAAGATTTCAATACGGGGATGGAGATGATTTACTATTTCACTCACAATC
Source organism: Parelaphostrongylus tenuis (assembly GCA_019055375.1). Taxonomy (NCBI): domain Eukaryota; kingdom Metazoa; phylum Nematoda; class Chromadorea; order Rhabditida; family Metastrongylidae; genus Parelaphostrongylus; species Parelaphostrongylus tenuis. The sequence continues at coordinate 22,721 of JAHQIW010003728.1, forward strand.
ACATATTTATAAGTAGCAGAAAATTTGCTTATAAAAAATTCTTCGCACCTTAATTTCACTAAGTGAGATCATTCGATCCCGTAAGTATTATAAGTATGAGCAAAGATTTCTTGCCATAATTTCAAGATGCAAGAGCAATGAATTATGTATGAAGATGCATTCATCAATATCATCAGCTAACCTGATATTACATAGAGAGTAACACGTCTGTCAGATGAAAAAGCTCTTGTGAAAGGCGTTTAATTATGTTCAACTGGTAATGGACTTTTTCAGTATGATCCTCTTGTATGAGTGTGAAGAAAAGAAGACATTGAATCACACTTTTTCACAATGCTTTTGTGTTGGTAAAAATGCATACACATGCTGTCTGCAAATCCTCCTATCTACACCATGTAAACTATCGAGCTCTATTGAACTGACTTCGAGCAATGGGCACTCTTTCGATAGAAACAGTAGAAGTAAAAGACGAATATGATAAAGATGATACCCATTAGTGCTAAATTTTTCAGTTCAAATAGTGTGGAAAAGTTAACTGTAGCTACTTGAACTGAAAAGAATTCACTGAAGGCCGTCAAGTAATTCATCGCTTCATAAACGCTCCATTTTTGTTTGATTCACAACTTGGTTGAAATTGTCTCAGCATTTCATAGACGCCGGAAAAATCCGAGACGCTATCCACTATAATTTAGCCGTTAGTCTGATACTCTGACAGGAACACAGGACGTCACCTTCCTTTCAGTAAAGGTATAATCATAGCGGGTTTCTTCGTGCATTACTTTCAACATAGAACTCTCATGAAAGACCTTCAGTAACGTTTCCATGCCTAAATACACTTGGTCAAAGTTCTCAACTCGTTCGATTTTTTATTAGTGATTCCTCTATTTCACCGAGTCATTTTAAAGAAAATCTTCTTTTGCTCTCCGAAAAAAAAAAGCTTCTCCTTGTTCATAGGCCATCGTTACGAAGCAACAGACAAAATGTATTTGAAGATTCAGAGATTCGGCTGTAGAGGAATGTGTTGCTAGTGAATAGTATCTACTAAAGATATAATTTGCCAAAACAGATCTTTCTGTAGAAGTAAGAATATGTAAGGTTGTCGAATTCGATTTCTGCAGTGATAATTTCAGTTTGTTTAGTGACTGAGTAATGGTAACAGGCTCGTTGGAGTTTGTAGTCATAAACTGCACAAAATTAAATATCTTACATACGATATTCGGGACAGACATGTGCGACTATTTTAGGAAATGCATGGAATGAAAAACTATTGAAGAGACCCGATATGTGCAGTGCTGTGCAAAAACGTTTGCGTCAGGCGGGATTCGAACCCAGATCTTACTCTTTCCGGGAGCGCATGCCAACCGTTGCACTACCGACGCTCGCTTTGCACAGCACCCCACATTAATGGGTATATTGCACGATTATACCACCGCAAGAAGCGGTCAAATAAACAAATTTCGATCAATTATAGATACCCAATATCTGTCGGCACAAGTGGGTTCAATGCCGATAGCGGCTGCCCCAGCAGACCATAGAGTTTTCTGCTGACAGATAACGCGTTGTAGCATAAAGGAGTGTCGAGCAAAACGAGCGTCAGTGGTGCAACGATTAGCCTACGCTCCCGGAAAGAGTGAGATCTGGGTTCAGATCTCTGCTGACTCAAACGTTTTTGCACAACACTCCACATTATTAGGTATACAGCATAAGTGTTTGAACATAGTCTGCAAGACAACTTCAAGTAGTTATCATCTTCTGCAAGAATAATGAAGTAAGAAAAGAACCTGTATAAGTACGTAAGCAAAGAATCACATAGTATGCACCTTAATGCATAAAACGTATAGCATTTGATAGATGACATTATCGAATGTACGGTTTTGATACGTAAGGTATGACTATGCTACTAGTTCGCCGTCATATCTAACAGTCATCTTCAAGGCTTCAATCTTGATTATGCATGCATTATTGCCGATGACATTTGAACACAACGCAACATGAGAAAAAATTTAGATAGCGATTATACTTACGAGGACTTGTATTTTGTGCTGTTATTATGCTATTCGAGCAAGATTCAAGTAGAGGTTATAGCCAGTTTGAGATGCTACACGTTTGTAGTGGATAAATGAACAGCAATCGGCAGAGCTCCATCTACTCCATAAGCTCCATGGCAAGCTCTCGAACAAACTAGTGTTCCTCACTATCACCACATTTTGTTGGACTTCCATTATCTCCCGGCCTAGTTTCGTGTGGGGGACTTGTTTCATTTTTTCTTGCGGTGAATATGCCGGTTTCTTTTTCGTCAAAACTAGCACTATAATTGCTTCGAATGCCTGAAAGATGTACCAAGGAACACAAAGCCGGGAAACAGAATGATTAACTGCCATATGATAGAAGAAGCAGACATTTAAATCAAAGCGAATTCTTCTATATTAATGGCAATCTGACATCTCCAGCGTAGGGAATATGTTATTTCATCACTGGTAGCATGACCTTTATACATAAGAGAATTGAGTGGTAGACAAAAAGACAATCTCCGACGGCAGTTGAACCCGCGTTTTACGCATACCAGGGGCGCGTGTTACCTTTACATCACCTAGACCACGGCTTACCCTTCACTAATTCCTCAAGATTTCTCTCATAGCTAGTAAGGTTAACAGTGAGCGGTTTGTGGCTGATAGCTATGATGCGAGGTATGAAGAATAAGTGGGCGTAAGCGATGGTCTTGGTAGTGTAGTGGTAACACGCGCTCCGGTATGGATGGGATGCGGGTTCTGCTCCGTCTGAGGTCGGTTTCTTGCTCGTCACTAGTTCTCTTAGGTATAAGTGAGACATTATAACAATGCAAAAAGAGCAATAAAACATGGGAAATCTTAAGGATTACATGCTCACTATTTGAACATCTAACAACCCACATCGGACGATTACGGTTAAAGCGATGTGGTTCAATGCCAGCTTTGAGCATTTTCGTTGTTTACGCACCGGCATGAAGCTATGACGAGACGAAGTCGAAGCGGTCTATATGGACCTTGAAAACTTCTTCAGAGAAGGCCATGGATTCATTGGAAGTCATTGTTGGAGTTTTTGACGCAAAAATTAGATTTAGAAGGACGTTTAGTCTGAAGAACGTCACATTAGGACCCACGGAATAGAATGGAACAAACAGTGAGAGAGGCCATCTGAGTTTGTCATGAAGACCCAATCCATCCATGGTAACTCACAATTCCAAGATCCTCAGTCTCAACCGTGGAAGCGGGAGTCTCCCATTTGAGAGTCCATAACGAAATAGACCACATTCTAGTAAATCAAAGGTTTTGCTTGACCGATGTCGCTGTTTTCTTAAGTTCTACACGGAATCAGACAATCGCCTCCTGCGCGCCACGTTCCGTTATTCGCGTAAGGGAGAGAAAGCTGCTGAATTCAAACAGCGGAGTCCCAGAACTATTATAACCTGGGATGTATTCAAATAATTAGTCATCTCTTAGGAAGATACTGCCTTCGACAACATCAATGGAGAATACGTCCGGTTTGTAGAATATCTTCACGTCAGCGCTATGAAAGCCGACACTCCTGAAGTCATAAAGAAGCGCTTCTCTCCGCAGACGCTCGAGCTGATACGTCAGCGTGGAATTGCACGAGCTACAAGCAACCGAAATCTTATGTCCGAACTTGCGAAACGTTGCAGAGGAGCGATAAGAGAGGACCTCAAAGAAAGACTAGCAGCAGTTATGGCAGAAGTTGCAAAAGCTGCGAAGAGCATCCGTCGTTCCACCAGTCCTCCTTTCCGAAATCCGACACGCTGTATCGTCGGTGAAAAATATATCAGCACCCGGTTCAGACAGGACTAGATCACATCATCTGAATATCCCACCGCCAGTTCTCATCAAAACTTTGGCTAGGTTCTTCATTGCCTACCTGTCAGAATGCAAAGTTCCCATTCAATGGAAAACCAGTAAGAGCTTGTTGCTGTTCAAAAAAAGAGACCTTCACGGCATAGGCATTCAGCGTCCAATGTGCTTGCTGTCCGTTGTCTATAAACTCTTCACTCGAGTCATCCTGAACACGATTGACAGAACACCACTAGGCGAAGGGCAGGCATGCGAGAAAGCGGGATAAAAGAACTCAGTACCATAGACCACATCCACACGATTGAAAGACTCACTGGGGTTTCACGAGAGTACAAACTACCGCTTTGCCGCACTTTCATCGATCTGTAAAAAGCCTTTGACTCAGTGGAAACAGAAGCGGTTATAGAGGCGCTGGATAACTAGAGCGTCACCACTCGGCACGTAACAATCCTTTGTGAGCTGTATAATTGTTTCACGACCAAAATATCTCCATTCTTTAACAATATCTCCATCGGCACAGAAAGAGAGGTTCGACAAGGCAATACAATTTCGCCTAAATCATTCAGTGCCCCCCTCCGAAACGTCGTGCGAACATTAGAATGGGACTATATGGCAGTGAAAATTGACGGTTGACAATAAAACCATCTTGGCTTTGCTGATGACATCGTTCTCAAAACACCATGCATCTGCCAAACGGAACGATTGTTGACTGATTTCGACAGCGGCTGTGAAAAGATTGGTCTCGTACTAAATCTAACGAAAACGATGTTCATGAGGAACGGATGGGTTTCAAATGCCCCATTCACGCTCATCGGAAGGAAAATCACCAAATGCTCCAGATACGTCTATCTAGGTCGTGGAATCAGCGTGATGAACAACGTACTTCCAGAGTTGAGCAGAAGGAAACGAGCGGCTTATGAAACGTTTAAGAGCATCGAAGATGTAGTGAAGAAAACAAAGAACATCCGACTCTGTTCCCACCTTTTCGGAGCGACGATTATCCCTACCCTAACGTATGTAGCAAAAATCTTGTCGCTACGTAAGCAGGATGAAAGATCACTTGGCTTTATTGACGCGCAGTCGAAATGGCCGATGCTAGGAGTGTCCCGTTTCTCGCAAATGAGAGAAATGATCCGATGTTCTAACATACGTCAAAGATCGGTAATCAAAGACGCCTTTCTGCACTCCAAGACATGGTGGGCCGGACAGTGATGCGCTTCAACGACAGCCGATGGATGAGAGCCGTTATCGACTCGATTCCTCGGGACACTAGGCGCTCTACAGGAAGTCAACCGACCCGTTGGTGCGCTTTCTTCACAAAAGGCATAGAAGAAAGATATGATGCTCAGTGGATCCTTAGGACGAAGAGGACTCACTGGCCTACTTTTGCACGCGATAGGGAAAATTGGAAGTGTTGCGGGTACCCGCTCAAATCACTCGATGATTAACGGAACAACAGGTGATACAGGTGACATATACACTTGGCCATCTGAAGAGTGGTACGTTCAGACAATTTTTAAAGAAATATTGAGCCGCAGTACCGACATGCCACAGCTATTTATTGCGCACTTTGCGTTGCATAAGAGAGTCCAGATGGCTTGCAATGCAGAATCATTAGCCACGATAGCAAGTGGTTCAGTCAAGTTGAAGTACATCATCATGTATGCGCTGTTGTGGATGATTTGCTCTCAGAAACATGAGACTGCCGATAGAGAAGTAGGTGAAGTTACTTTTGGCCTAACTTTAGTCCCTAGATTTTTCTCTCACGCAGATGCTGTTTTAGAGCGTGAAGGAACAATAATGCTGTGGAGCAATATTAGAGCTATACGACTCATGTGGTAGCGAGGTTCAGCCCACTTTGTAGAAAATGTCGCGGGTCGACTTTGCGAATTAAGGTGGTCGGTCAATGCACAATACATCACTTTGAGTTAGCCTATTTCATTCAGAAGGCGAGCAATAGTACTACGGAAGTAGCTATGTGTCTTCTTGAATTACTAACACATTGTCCAATAAACCACAACCTTTCGGCAATAAGAGAATTTGAAACAAAAAAAAACCGAGTAAAACTATAGTGAATAAAAAATTGTGGGATAACACAACAGATTTACGCTATATCTAAAACATCATTCTGCCAAGAAACTAAACGGATAAAACGAAGTTCACTCTAATCCACAGATTAGGTACCTAGCAAAAAGGAAGTGTGTGAGAAAATATTCAACGAATCCCCCGCATACTTCATATCTCACTTTTATTTTCATATCGTTTCGTTGGCCGTGTGTTGTTAGCGTGTTCCCCTTCATACGCCACGCTCTTGAAAAGGTAGTGAACAACCAGAAGGAAGCACTAGTGGACAGGATTCAATTATAGTGTACTCGTTGTAAGGCGAATCAAGTCTCGATATTGTAAGTGTACTGAGTGGAACAGTATCTGGATGATCATTTCAAGCCACCGATTCAAAGTGTCACCACGGCACAGAGAGACCGTCTCGAAAAAAATGCGTCTTCTCAACAATTTGAACACTTACCTGCAGGTCGAACCACCTCCATATCATGTTGTTTTAACGCGATGCGGTTGTATTGTTCCTGAATCATGAAGGGAGACTTGTAACTGCCAATACAAAGTGGAATGTAGAAAACTAAACATGTGATATTTAACTACCATCTGTGAAGCAAAGTGATAATTTAGTCGTACAGCAATTTTTTTCGGTATATTTCCTCGTTCTACGCTGAAAATTGCTTAAAAGCAACCGTTTCTATCTCTTTTCCTGTTGACCGATCAGCAATCAACAGTAGGAAAAGTCACAAACATGGGACCTAAAAAAATGGCTCATTCACTTTATCCGGTCCTTATTCCGGCCCTCATGGAGTTGTAATTTTCTGGTGCCTTTTGAATTCCGGTTAGTTTATCAGTAGCTGGAATTTCAAAAAAAATTTGAACATCTACTTATTTTCAAAGCGGTCTTTTTATTGCGCTGCAACAACAAAAAATAAAATTGTGTCGCTCATTCAAACATTTTTCTGCTGTCCAAAAGTTGTTTTTCTGTCTTCAAGTAACCATTCGATAGCTAAAATCTTGAAATTTCAGTCGTGCAATTCGATTTTTGTAAAAGCCTTTTTTGCGCTATAACAGTCAGAAGAAGAGCTCATTTAGGTCACCTCCGTAATCCACACCTTTTCTCGATTCTTGAAGAAAACGTTCCTTTCTATTTTTTTTTGAGTCTTAGCAGTTATCTAATAGCTCAGTTCTCAAGAAATCCAACGGTAAGTTTTACTTTTGAAAAGGCTATTGTGTCGCGCTGTTAAAGCAAAATTGCAATTATGTTTCTCATCTGAACATTTCACTCTAAACAACGATTTCTCTCTGATTTTTAGTAACCATTCCATGGCTTGTATCTCGTCAATTACAATAACGTACTACTTTTAGTGGGCTGTAGCAGCCAAAAGAATGTCGAGATTCGCTCAGAAAAACATTGGCACCAAACCATCGCCGGTATGTGGATGGGAGTTGCGCAACACAGCCGCTAAGCCACCGCGCTTTCTTAAGTACCAAATTTGGGAAACCGATATTTTCTTGATTGTTACGGAGCACCATGAAGTTCTTTCCAAAAAGCGAATGCAATACTGGAATTTACTAGATTTAGGCTATGGAATGATTACCAAAGGTTCAAAAACTTTATTCAGCAAGAACTGTTCCAGTGATAAACATAATTTTATTTCTGTTGTTACAGAGCAATAAAAAAGCCGTCTCTAATGTAAAATGTGTTACCATATTTTCTTAAAATCTAAGCTGTGAAATGAATACTCAGACTTCAAAAACCACCCGAAAATAACTTTTCCGCGAGGGCTGGAAGTTATACTTAATTTTTGAACTTGGACAACCAAAGCTACATCGACGTTTCCAAAACCATACTGTAACGTACCCGGGCATCCTACGTATAAAAGTAGCAAGCTTCCCAAGTGGACTATCGAACCGCTTGTACGAAGGGAATGGCAAGACGAAAACATAATAATGTGGATAATTCTTTGATGATTGAGCCTTCGAGGATGGTCATTGATTATTGTAACTTTTCATGACTTTTTTTTTGCTCCAAACTTCCGCTCTCATCGTTCGCCAGTCTGTTACCCTTTGCGCTCAAACATCGCAAGCCCCTTGAATTTTTCCCCAAGGGCAACGTTTCATCGGAAGACAAAAACGAAATTGTTGACTTTCTTATTTGTCTCATAAATTTTTCATGGCTCTTTCCTTTATACACGCCAACACATCACAACGTTTATGAAGGTCCATCAGTGACTCCACGTTTCCGTTTTTCGTGTAAGGCTAAGGCGAGACTTCAGAACATTTACTAATTCAGGTTTGAATTCTAAATGCTTTAGCGACAATTCATCACCATGCCAAGACTTTGAGGATGCTCGTTCATTTCCTTCCATTTTCATATCTTTTTTTTCGCTTGCTATTTCAAAAGAACAGCGCTAGGGCAAACGCAGGAGGTTGCTTAATGATGAAGAACAAATTGATGACGACGTTCCTCTTCGTGCACTTTATAGATCGCTAGGCAGTAATTCGTTTTCACATTGTGAAGTTGTTCAGGCTTCATGGCATTTTTGCGTTCTGCCTCGTCCCGTTCATAATTTTCCCAATTTTTTCGACCAATTCTAACAAAAGAACGGCAGTTTTTCTATGCTATGAAATGACTTCCGTGTACGTCTCTAAATCAAATAGCAGAATACTCTAGATCTCACAGTGCTTTCTTCTGGCAAAAAGCCATCTTTTTTGTCGATGTCTTTTAATGTTCCGTGGGTTAGCCTACGATTACGTTGCCATGATGTTTCCGAACCTTTTTTCAGTGTCTTATCTACTGCAGGCAATTGATTTCATGTCATTCAGGTTACATTAGGTTGGGGAAAAAGTTCGGAGAAAATGCTTGTAACTTTTCTTTGGGTGTCCGCAACTTTCTGTGTTTTGGGCACATTTGAAAGCTCGTCTTCCTCCGCGTTGATTGGTACATAATTTATCTACTTTTTTCGAGATGGGGCTAACAAACGAGCAAATAAGGTTGTTCATGATGCGCTTATGGCTGTTGGGTTCAAATGCAACGGTGGAAAGTGAGCGCATCAATCTGGCTTGAGACGAAGACACAGATGGCAAAAGGTGGTTCAAAAAGTTTGACAAAGTGAAGAAAGTGCTTGAAGCGATTAAGGAAAATCCCTATTTGACAACCCGGTCGTTCATTTCTTTAACAGCAAGAAATCGGAATTTTATGTTTGTGGAATAGATCTTTTGCCGGAAAAGTGGCAAGAAGGTGCGTGAATTTGAAGAGGAGTACTTTGGCTATTAGTTTTGTCTTTGTTCGCGTGTAATACAAAAATAAATGTTTCACAAGTATCTTGTCAAAACTTTTCCCCGACCTTTTATTTCACTTTAACACTCTCGCGACGAGTGGCATTTACATTTGTCATAACGAAGTTGTGGGACGACCGTCAAGACACGTATAAGTGTCATATTCTTTCTGGTGGTTTGTCTTGATAGACGGAGTTTTCCCTTGACTTGTAGACATTTTCTAGCTTATTCATGGTAGATGTTGTGGCAGTGTTGTCTATGGAAAAATGTTTAATCAATGATTTTTCACTTAATTTTTGATTTTGGATCGAGACCGCCGCTGCTGAACAGAGTACAGATAATGAAGAAAGGCGGAAATGCCTCCATTGGCTGGGAGAGCATGGAGTGTACGATGTCGTTTTATGACAAGCAACTCCCTTTTTTGTCTAATTGCAATCACCATAGCGATTCATAGCTAATGTTTTGAGCAATATAATGACAAAGCACGAGGTGAATACCGTAATATTACTCGCTTAACTCAAATTATATCATTAGATGCTAGCAGAAAAGGAAAAATCGAAGTGTTTCCTCCTCTCTTACAAGAGCTCTTTTTGCAACAAAAACATGAGGATCGCAGAGAAAGCCACCTAGCGTATATAAAGCTAGAAGCGAAAATTTTTCCAAATAGCAGACAAATCCGACTTATCGGACAGAAATCGCAACAAAACGGGTTTTAGGTTACACAAAAACAGAAAACTGTCAGACTGTAGGAAAGCTCTCTCTCTCTCCCTGAAATTCACAAGCGTCACAGATCGCACAGCGAAAAGATGCGCACTGCTTTCTCTTCAACGAAACCAAAAGTAGCCGTCGTTGAGCGACTGTATTCAAAAAAGCGTGAATTACTGACACAAAGGCAGAAACTTGTCCATACAGTTTGCTCACCACAGCCCATTTTTCAACCTTCTGAGAACTACGTCCTTTCGTCTTTCAAGTATTTCAGCAGTCTATCGATAGTTTGAATTTCGGCAGTTTTGATCTGTGCTTGTTTCTTGAAAAAGCTCTGTTATAGCGTTGTAGCAGCAAAAAAAGAAATGAGTTCCGTACTCGCCGCGCAGTGTTTGATCGGCTGAAGGTGTGCATTGCCCGTGTAGATGAGCTTGCTGTACATTTGCATCAAAGGCACCAAAGCAGCTAGGGTTTATCAAGGTCCTTTCAACAGATTTTTACCAGTTATTTGATAACATGAATTAAGGTGATTCTGGAGCTGAGATTGGTTTGAAGAGGTTTTTGCACAGCGCTGGAATAGCGAAAAGCATAATACGTTTCGCACTCCACCTAGGCTTAGGCTATTCAGGCTGATGTTTAGTAGCGAATTTATTTGGTAACATGAAATAAACTAAGGGCCTAAAATCGTGAGACAATAGAGCAAAGTTTCTTTGCAGGCTTGTATGGAAATCATGAAGTTGTGTATCAACTGGAATCAGGAATGGAGAGAAAAATCATCAAATGAATAACGAAATTTCGAGCGATAATGCGCGCCGAATGTGAAACACAATGCTGTATTCGCTGCTACAAGGTAAGAAGAAGGCTTTCTCAAGAAACAAGCACAATAATGGAATCACTCAAGTCGAACTAAAATCCGCAGGAAAAGTTCTGTTTAGCAAAGGCGCGTCGAGTGTGGAACTTTTTTTTATTTTCGCTGTTACAACACACTAAAAAAGATTCTTCAGAAAAAGTAGTATCAAAATTGTCGAGATCTAAGCTATGGCATGGTAGCTAAAAGTATGAAAAAGGCAAAAAGGGATCGTACACAGAGTGTTAAGAAATAGCTCGAGTTAATCAAATTGCACCTGTCTTCCGAATTCAAATGGAAATCGACTGTAGACAACATTGAGAAGACAAATATTTTATCGGATTTCCTCGATGTGACACCCATATCAGCACGAAATTTTGCACTATACCAAGGTCAACCTTCTAATTACAATTTTTGTCATTATTTTTTTCAAAAATAAAAAACGGAGAAAAAATGTTTCCTTCCTGGATTTGTTTCGACCAACATTCAGCTTCCTCTTGTAGGATACGACTTATTGTTGGATAAAAGTATGAAGCATTCGGTGTTCACTCAGTCCTAATAACGCGCGATGCACTTGATTCCAATTGTCGAGGCAATTGAATGCAGTGTACACGGCATGGGGAGTTTAACAAAATCTTGTAATGAATTTAAGTCTGTGTTTTTGCTCTTCCAAACAAGCGTGTCACCACTTCGCAGACGCCAACGAATGGAGAGCTTTTTTGTCTCGGAGTGTTGGATCGAAATAATGACCAAGCCTGTGTTGCATCACGCCTCTTACCACTGCCCTGCGCCAATTTCTACAATTTATTATCGGTAACATCTTCTTCGAACTTTTGTCATGGATGAATCTATAATCAAATCTTGAAAAGACGGCTAAAAACATTCTCAAAGATCATATCGCTGAACATTTCTAGATGATGAATATCGCCCTCAGACAACGACTGAATGAGGTTTTCATTGTGGTTTGAATAATTTGCCTTAGTCTATTTGTTGCATAATAATTAACGAATATCACTGGCAGGGAATCAAAGCTGTATGCAAAAGAAAAACGATAACACAAAATCTTTAGATGCTCTCTCACATTCAAACGAAGACTCACATATGACACGATTTTAACTCTTCGCAAGCATATGAACGACTATTTTTTCTTAGTCATGAAATTTTTCCATTTATTCCTTGTATATTAAAGTATTCAATTAGTCTCAGTCTATTTGCTGCATAATAATTAATGAATATTACCGTCAGAAATCAATGCTACATGCAAGAAGAAAACGAAGAGACGAATAAATACTCTTTCTACATTCATATGAAGACTAAATTATGAAATGATCTTAACGCTTCGCGTGATCTGCAGAACTACATCCTCTCTTCTTCACTGCAAAATTTTCCCATTTATTCCTGGTATAATAAAATATTCAATTCCACTATTTAGATGACTTAACGCACTCTTGTAAAGACAAGTTTAGTGAAGTCGCTTTTTCTTCTCTTTCTCTCGGATTAAAATGTTCTATTTTGCTGGTCCTACTAATCATATGATTTATCACAAAAGTGACGTTCATGATCAAATTAACATTTTCTCCTTCTTTCACTTTTTTTTCCTTGTGGCTATAATGAATTACGAAATACTGCAATGCTTTTGAGAAGCCTAATATCTATTGTAGAACTGTAATAATAAACAATTCTATTTTTATTTGTCAAAATATGAATAACTGTTTAGTTTCTCCTGTATTTGCTTTCAATTCTTCGCTACAAAATTGCTTACTTTTCCACTCAAACATTCGAAGAAAAGCTTTGCCCTTACGATAGCAAAATTTCTTGTTTATGTCCATTTTTTCAAAATTATATGAGTTATCGCACGCTTAAAAACAAAATCTTTGACATTGCTCAGTATTTGGACTATTCGTTCCACACAATTCATAGTAGAGTAGAGGGAGTTGAACGTGCATTTCTTTCATACAAAGCCTTGTGATTGCCCAGCGATCTATGAAGTCGACACTTCCCATTCTTTGAAACAAGTCTGCTACCACTATACTATGCACGGCTGGATAGATTTTGTAAGCTACAACCTCAGCAATCATAATACTGTATTTTTGTTTCTGAAAAGACTTCAACTGTCCCTCGAAAAGACGTGCATTTCGTTGATTTCTCTTTTTCTCTGTTTCGTAGAAATTTCTCATTTTCTACGCAGTTATGGAAAAGATTTTGCTCTAACGTCCTGAATATATTTACTTTCCAATTTTGTTTTCGATCAAATAAACCCTCTAAAAGCTTAAACAACGGAGTAAGTAATTCCAATACGTAACGTAATGCATTTTCGCTATTACAGCGCTCTATGAAGATCTTCTTAAAACCAAAATGCAGTTCTGGAGTCACCAAAATCTGTTCTATCAAAGGACTTTGAAACATCTGGTAGAAAGTCCACCGCAGACCCAAGCCGAGTAAAAATGCGCGCCGAATGTAAGACCTAGTTTTTCCATGTTGTCGGAATAGAAAAGTCTTTCCAAAAACCATATTTAGTGCTAGAATTATGGCTTCTCAAGCTATATGGCTGCTAAAAACTGTGCAAGGCGTACACCTGCAAGGCAAAATGTGATTTGTATTCGTTGCTGCAAAGCACCAAGAAAGTTTTTTAGGAAATCAAATCCAGTGTTAGAATCGCAATTTTTCAGCTGTGGAATGGATGCTGAAAGTTTAGGAACAAATTATACACGGCGAGAAAGCCACGAAAAGCCTCTGTACAATATAATGTGCGTTTGGTCCACAAAGAGTTAACAAGCATAGCCGAGTAGAAACACCACGAGCTCTCACATAAAATAGCGTGATACTACAATGTATACGGCAGTGATCACATTTTTGTGACATATATTAGGTTTGAAAGAGAGTTTTAGGGTACTTGTAAAAAACTGAAAATTTATGCATGAATTTCAAACAAAGGCAGTGATAACTAGTCTTCAAAATAACTGACATTCTTTTCTTCTACTTTCTGCCATCGGCCGCCAAGTTGCGAATCTGGACAAACTGCCATTCTTTCAACTTCGAATCAAAGGACTCTTAACATGCTTCTTCAACTTTATCGAGCGATTCATTGGCAGCCCTTCAGAAAGTGTTGCATTGATCGAAAAAGGCCAAAATCGGATGAACCGCAATCTGGACTGTAGGCTGGAAACGGCAGAACCTCGACTCCGTCCAATTCATCAAACTTCTCTTTGGTCTTTTCGCAGTGTGCGGTCTGGTATTGTCTTGCTTCATCGACTGTATCTATGGAAATGGCCAATGCTTGTAACAAAGTAAAAATAAAAAAGAATACTATCTAGGCCTTCAATGGAAAAATTCCACATAAGAAATTGTACTAATCCCATGGTAATCATGAGAGTTATCTCATGCTTATTAAAGTACCCCGGAATTTTCTTTTCAACCGTAGTGATTGCACCAGTGGATCTCCCACGTGCGAATATACAAAAGTATTATGGAAGCACAAGCTTGGTTTTTGAACGACATCGACAGCGCATGTGAGGAAGTTGATCTTTGGTCAAACTAACAAAAATAGCATTCGTGGAAAGCAAATTAATTTCTCCTGCATCGTTCACATCCTCGCAAACGGTTGGTTCCGAATGCTATGATACATTACATTTAGGTCAGGAACTTAAGCTGAAGCATAGCTTAGTTTTGAAGTTAATGAAAAAAGGTGATTGATATGAATAGCTTACAGGGGAATTAAAATTGCACTTAAGAAAATATGATTTTACGACTACGCCGTGTCTTTACCTTGTGTGCTCATCGGGACCCTACACGTCGCATAAGTAGCACAGAAATGCAAATAACTTTACAAAATGTTCTTAGCTATGCTTGCACTATACATACATTACTCGCGCACCAATAAAAGGAATCTAGCGTCTTGGCGTCAAAGTAATTACTATTCCTTCGAAATTGTCGAATATTTTAAGTTGTCGAAAATCAATCAGAGAGGCTAGATACGCTTTCGATGCAACGGTGCAGCTATCGTTATTGTGTTTCATCGGTTGCTAAGCCCATCACATCAGGACGATATCAGTCTTGTGATTGAAGTTCTTTTCCATTGAAAAGCTAATTAATTTTCCTTTCCATTAATAAAGTATAATTTATTCTAATTAAAGCCTCGACGAATACGAATGAAGTTAATGAAAGCCTGTGGTTTTTGAAAAGTATTTATGTTGGAAACATGATGTTACGGTATCTGGACATTTTGATATATGACTAAATTTCTTTGTAGACATTGGCCATTGTAATAAAAAAATTTTGGCAAGGATAGTAGTGATAGTGATGCTGCATATCTGCAAAGTTTCGGTTCAATTCGGTATCAACGCAGTCAAGACACTTCCCCCTCCGGGGCTCAGAAACCGGTACCAAACCTTCTTGAGAGGCTTCATTAGGTCCTTAAGACCTTACAACCTGAGAAGCTCCTTCTGGTCTCTAAGCTCTGGAAGCTCTCTAATACGACTATTCCATGATCGATTATCGTTCAGGGAGATATACTAGATCACCAATCGAAGGCGTCATGAAAAGCATTAGCAATTCTCTAACAGCAGCCGAAGCCATACCCAAAATCCGAAGACCTTCGTGGGGGCGTGGATACTTGGAAAAGAATCAAATGCAACAAGTGATATTTATTATGGGCTGCTTACGTTATTCCCTGCATTTGTTGACATAATCACGAGGCAACTTTTTTTTTTTTGCTTGGCTCCAACCAAATGAATACTTCATTGCCGATTGTGAATATCCCTCTTTTTAATGAATTAAGACTAGTCTTTGGAAATTTTCGCTTATTACGTGTCGAAAAATTCCTTCTTGCGTATGACTAACTTTAGAGGGAGGTTTTTTCTATGGAAACAAAGGTTAGTCTCTTCCAGTGACCTCTTTGAACAAGTAAGGATCTTTTTGGATGAGAGAACACGTGACAGGTCTTCATGTAGTGGATGTGGGAATTAAACGCGACCAAAAGCAACGATGTACATTACAGAGGCGTAGGTGAATTCAAAGGATAGATTCCTTGCCTTTGCAGCGCTAATTTGGTGCATTTTCACTTCTAGTCGTCAAATTTCCAAAAACTTGCAATCAAGAACCTCGGAACTACATGAGAGGCGGTTAGAAATCCTTTTCAATAAATGGTCGCTACCCCATTCTACCCAGCGCTCACATTTGGAGCTTAACGGGCTACATTTACTGCTATATAAATTTGAAAACAAAAAAATGAACTTCTTTTCTCCAAACCTAAAGGAGTCCTAAAACGGCAGTTTTGAGATGCGCGAGTACGGCGAGATTGCTAAAGAGTTAGAACCATACTAGGGTTGTCTAATTTACAAGAAGCTATGACGACGTTCTATAGCTATAACGAAAGAACACTTACATACGAATCCTCTATAGTGATTATATGCTACGGGCTAACGTTTCTTCAACCTCGAAATAACCAATTCAATTCTATTTTCTTTGTTTATTGAACCTTTAGCACGGCTACAGAGGACTCAATAATGCAGGCAAGAAGATAAATCAAGATGCCATTAGTCGGCTGAAGTGAGATAGCGTTACTCATTTCACGGTTCAATGGTGCCGTTGGCGTTCTTGTCAAGACGAGTTTGACCAGGAATATCAAATTTATTCAAGGAACTCACAACCCGTGTTGAACGAATACGGATGAAACGATGTAAATCAATGCTTCTTTCAACCATCTACGTTGTTTCGACATTCGACGTCAATCTTATACTGAGTAGCAAAACGAAATAGATCGGTTCTACTTAACTGATGCCGTTGTTCTTCCTAGATTCTACATGGGATCAGACTATCGTCTCCTTCGCGCAACATTCCAGTTCTAGAAAAAACGCAAGAAATCCGCTGCGTTCGAATAACTAAGCCTCAAAATTACCATAATCTGGAAATCACTCAAATTATTTTTTGGCTTTCAGAGAGATACTGTTATCAACAGCAATGGCAAAAGAATACCTCTGGAACATTCAACACCTTGACGACAACGCTCTGAAAGCCGAGAGTTTGACAGTCATCAAGAGACGCTCTTCTCCAGAAGCGCGGAAGTACGCTGACGTGAAAACTGCTCCAGCCATGTGTAACCGGTAACTCACTTCCGAATTTGCAGGACACTGCAGAGAAGCGGTGCAACAAGATCTTATAGAGAGGAGCAGCAGTCTTGGCAGAAGATGCAGAAGCTGGAAAGAGCATCCGCAAAGTCTATCCGAGTCTCACTAATTATTGGACGAGGATGATTGAGACCTGATGCTATAACGGAACACTTGCAAATTTCAAAATGGCAACGGAGGAAATCATCTAAGATTAAGGATCGGATTACATCAGTAACCACGTCCTCATTCCTTCGTACAAAGTAAAAGACGACAGGTTTATCTCTTCCCACTTTCCAATCCGAAAAACTCACACGTCCGATCTCGTCGATAAAGAATCGAGAAACATCCAGTTCCGACAGACTAAGGCCTGAACAGTTGAAGAATCCATAGCTGGTTCTCAGAAGCTCACTGGCTCGGTTATACGCTACCTATCATAATGCAAGGCTGCAAAACAATGGGAAATCAGCAATACTTTGTTATCGCTCAATATGAAGAACTTCATGGCATCAGCAAGTATCACTTAATCTGCTTCGCGAATGTTGATCGATATCCGCAGCGAATGTGGAAAAACTGCTTCCCGATTGAATTCAATTTGAATAATGTTTGTGGGAAATAGAGTGGTTCCGAATATTTCATTGACGCTTAACGAAATGCATATCTCCAAATAGCCAAGTCATGGCTTGATGAATGTACTCGGTTTAGGAAAAAAATCCTTAACTCCTGCTGAACATTCAAAATTTATAAATAAATTCAATCAACAGCAAGAATATTTAGACTTCACAATAGAGACCATCAATATCCACAAATTTTTGCCAATTATTTGCAAAGTTCCTTATCTGCTCAAAATATTTTTTCCATTCCATTCCTTGGGCTTTAAATCAAAAAACTCTTGACTGCCTCTTCAGCTTGATCAAATGTCTCAAGTCGACCTCCACGCAGAAATTGTTCCGTTGAGAGGAAGAGACCATAATCGGACGGCGCAGCACCTGGATTGTAGGCTGGGTGCGGACAAGACCTCGACTCCCTCGAATTCATTGAACTTTGTTTTAGTGTTCTTTGTGGCGTAAGGTTTGGCATTGCCCTCCTGAAACAGCGCGCCTTCGACAAATCAGTGTCGTCTACTTATCCTTCAACATATCGCTGCCGCGTGAGTTTCTTATAGGAAAATATTCCCAAGATATTCGCATGAATTTCCAGTAACCGATACTGTCTGAAACTAACATAAAATTTGAATTATTCTCTGGTGTTAGGGATGTTTTCCTCGACCTAGTACCAGAAACTTACTGGTAACGTAGAGAACACGAAAGATTACTTGATGCGATTGAACGTGTAGTCGAAAGAAGATGTGAGGTGCATCTTACGCAAATAAAAGAAATGATTCAATGTTTGGACCTAGGCCAACAATCAGTGATTAACGGCACTGCTCCACACGCAAGGGTGTGAAAGAAGAGGTGGGCCGAATAATAATAATAGGTTGAGGAGAAAGTTCCCGGAATTTGCCCATAACTTCAATATGTTCTCATGTTATATATGCAATTTTTGCATGGTTTGAAAGCTCGTTTTCTTGCGCATCGATTGATATATAACTCTTCTATACTGCCGCAAGATGGAACTGAACCGCGAACAGAAACGACTGTTGATACTTCACGAGTGCAAAGTGGGCACAAATGCCGCTGACACTGTTCGTCGAATCAATGAGGCATGGGGCGAAGGAACTGTTGGAAAGACAGCTGTCTACGATCACTTCAAGGAGTTCAAGGCAGGAAATGAGGGTCTGTCTGACAACCCACGATCGGGACGTTCACGAGAAGTCGACCGCCAAGCAGTTCTTGACGGAATCGAAGAGTGCCCATCGCTGAGTTCACGAATGTTGGGCGATGAGTTTGATTGTGATCAGAAGACAATTTTGACGATTCTCCACAAAACAGGACTCGACTCAGAAGGAGACTACTTTGACTATTAAATTGTCTTCTGTTCAAAACTTAATTGATGCATAAATAAAGTTTTTATAAGCAAATTCCGGAAACTTTCTCCTCAACCTATTACGTCTTAGCGACAACCGATGAAGGAGAGCCGTTACCAACTGGATTCTTCGCGATGTCAAGCGCTTCACAGGAAGACCATCAACCCTATCGTCCGATTTCTTCACAAAAAAACGTAGAAGAAGCATGTGATGCTTAACGAATCTCATAGCGAAGACAAGTTGTATTTGCACGCGGTGGGAAAAAACGCAAGTTTAACTGGTGTCAGTGAAGTAACTCAAAAATTAGCACAACGACAAATGGTACAGGTGATTGCGTATGCTGTGGTCCATCATACACATACATCAAGGTCGGCACTTAGAAGTATTTGTTTCTTTATAGATTTTCAAGCGTAGAAAATCGGCATCTTTGGCTACGATACCGCTCTTTTGACCTGCTTTTGGTTAGCTATCGAAAGGGTGTACTTAGTGCGATGAAAAGTCCTCGACTCGGATAATCAAAAATTGCGCTGTAGTGTCCACCAACAGCTTTTGTATCAATTATTTGAATTGATATAGTTCACTTCAATGCTACTGAGGGAAGCAATCAATCATTAGAAGCAAAAAATGACTTCACTTCTCTTGTTCGTGAAGTTTCTCAGCTCAAATTCGCTTTCTGAAAATGCAGTTACAACGTCAATATCCTACGCTTGTGTATATTTCAATCATAACTGCGACATGATGATGTACTTTTTTGTCCTTATAATCTGCATGTTTCCTTCTAGAGAGCAGAAGATGTGACTAAACCCAAACGGTATGATCGCATTGGTAACAGATGTTCAGAATGCTCGTAATTCACTTTCCGGAGGTGACTTGCAACACATACTAGGTCGATCTTTATTTCGATCCGTCGCCACGAGTTAGCGAACCCCTCATCACTCTTGTATCTACAAATAAGTTCCGAATTTGCATGGGATTTCAAAGCACTGGCTTGATAGAATCAATACGGACTCTGAAAGTCATCGTCTTAATTGAATATGGATCGAGTCGCTCCTACGAAGCTAGTAATGGAGTGAAATGCATCGAGCTTCTCTAAAGAATAATCCATTTAGGGTGTTTCAGGTGTTTTAATATTTTTACCGTTCTACAGATGCGGCAGTTTTCACAGGGGCTCACTGTAATGAAATGCATGTAATAACAGTGAAATTTTGCTTTATTAAATGTCACCTTGAATCTTATAGAAATCTGCCATTCTCCGCCGTCCCTTCATAGACAAAAACTACTTACTAAAAATTTCTCTATGGTCAACTCTATCCATAAGAGATCAGTAGCCTTCTATGAATTAATTTCATGTTCATCAGTAGTTTACACAGTTCAAGTTATTAACAATACTTGCGAAGATGCGTATTTATTCGTATCTTGTACCATTTTACCATTATTTTATTATTATAGATCCAGTTAAGTTGAGTGATGTGCAAAACTTCGAACGCCAGAAAGTATATGAGCTCGAGTTTCACCCTAAACCGGGGCTCGTGCTAACCACTGCACTATCGGCGCTCGCTCTACCATCATTCTTTTATTTTGACACAGTAGTATCGATCTGTCAGCAACCAACCATCAACAGTTTGGCCTGAGAGCCGATATCGGTAATGAACTCAGTCACGCCGACAACTATTGGATATATGTAGGCGCCCTTGGAATGAGTTAAATGCGGGTTTTAATTCCGTCCGACCTGCGAAGTTGTTTAGATCACTCAAAATTATTGGATATGTATTTCTAACATCATACCATAGCTAGAAAAGATTAGATAAAAAGAATTTTACTTGATCATAGATATCGCTACTCATTTGGTGCCAAAATTAGTGAAATATGACAACGGCAAATGTCTGCAAAGTTTTTCGAAGTTTTCCGATGTGAGCCTGAGTGTTGCTTGAGGATTAGCGTCCACTTGAAAAAATCGTTAGATGTTGGGGGCGTCAGTTCTAGCTTGAATTCTAGGATAGCGTGGTGAGAGCCTACTTGGCTGCAGGAAGTGATCAGCTTCCAGACATGTTCCGGTCTCCACCCCGGAGCGATGAGAAGCTCGGTGATTCCAGGGCGTCGATGAGAATAGTGCCATAATCTCAAAGCATCAACAATTGTGCTATCTGCACCTGTAAAGAATATATCTTTGCGTTAAAGTACTTTTTATGTACGATAAAATTAGATTTATCCCCTTTTTTATGCAATATTCAATAAGTAAAACTGCGTAACGCGCGTGTTATTTAGTAATTCAATTTTCAATGAATTCTACGAAGTGAAACATTTAAGCTTTTAAGCTGCTGTTCTGAAAACATCTTACCATCTTATGACAGCCTCAATATATGATGGCTACTATTTTCGCTTATTTCTTTTTTTTTTCATTTTTTAATCACCTCAGCATCTACCCTACAGGTTACTCTGCTAAAAAAAAAAACTTATCGAATGTAATTGCATATGGCAATAGGCTGTCGGTTTTATTACTAATTCTTCAGTTTCCGTTTTCAGATGAGCTACACTTTGGAAAAAAAGGAAACCACTAATAAGTCACCATAAAAAAGAAACCACTGAAAAGTCATTAATAAGAGTTCATTATAAACTACTGGCCGAGCAGTCAAGGAAGAGTTAAGGCATTCTTGATGTCAATTCAACATATATATATATATATATATATATATTATATAAAGACTCAAAATTTAGTATATAGTATAGATATATAGTCGTGTGAAGTATATATATATATTCATTAGTAAGGAACGGGAAAAGTTCTGATGATTTTTTCAGATATCTCAATAGTAAAAAAAAATGCTACGTAAACAAAGAACCCATTTATTTGAAGGAATTAATACGTTTATTAGACCAAGAACCATAGTAATAGCCAAAAAAGGTTATAAAAAATTCTCATCTTTGCTACCTTTGGCCTTTATACATTTAGGAGCTCGCTTGCGAAAATTTTCAACGATGTTCTCACACGTTTGCACAGTTATTTCGTCCCAAGCGCATGCTAAAGCCACATTGAGAGCGTCTACACCAGTGTAGCAAGAAGCCGAGCCTTTGCCTTTTAGTGTGGATCACGTGCAGTCATCCATTGGGTTGAGATCCGGCGAGTTTGACGGCCCTTGCGCTAAGAATCTGGAAACACCTCTTAACAAATAGCCCGAAGATTTGAAGTGCCAAAGCGCAGTGAATATATATTTTCTGAAGCATGTCTGAATGCAGAGATGTTCTTGAACTTTATTCGACAGTGATATAGTGTTGAGTACTTCAAAGCTCCAGTGCCCCTTGTTAAACTTGCTGCTGATAGCTGGCAGCGCCAATTTTGACTTTTCTGTTCATAAAGACCAAAGACGTCTTTGCGGTGCCTCAAATATCGGCCCTGACCATCACAGAGGCCGCAAAATGACTGCGGCCCACGGTTTCTGTCACATCGGGTTTCTACTGACTCCTCTTGGATAGATGATTCCGATTCTGGTGAATGTGATGGTTCGACAGTGAATGCCTTCTCATCCGTAAAAGCACTTTTGGAAACGAGCACAGCTACTGAACAAACTATTCGGTGAGCCTTTGATAGCCGTTTTCTTTCATCTTTTTTCCAGGAAGTGAAATCGAGCGATCTTGTAACTGCGCAGCTTTAGCTTATTGTCGACAATCTTTCGGCCGCTGGACTCGCTAAGCCCGAGCTTAGCGCGCCATTTTGCGCAATAAACACTTCGGGTTTCGTGAATCTGACAACGGATCTTCTGAATGTCTGCTGAAGTAGACGTGGTGGGTGGACCAACTTTTCGAGAGCGGTCCTCAATCCCTCTACTATCTTTGAAACGTTTCACTGTTCTTGTAGACACTTGCTGGTTTGAAAACCAATCGATTTTAACAATGTCGGCCGTTTTCGTTTCCGTCTTGTGCAACTACTACTGCAATACTCACAATTTTTCACGATCCATAACTCGACCACACCTAAAATAGACAATTTAGTAGAACAGATTGCACACAAAAATTGGATAATGGATTGAATAAAATTATCGGTAAGTAAGAAAAATAATATATCAGTGGTAACATCAACAATGGACAAATTATCACGTTTTTTCCGTACTCCGTATACTACAAAGTGGCGCAAAGTGGCGATTTCTCTCTTTTCGCAAAACAACATAATAGTACTTCAGCAAACGATTACATGAGAAAATTGTATTAGGATTGCGCAAATCGATCCGAGTATTTTGCCATTTTCGAGAGTTTTGAAACGCTTTATACCATGAAATTTTTACTAAATTTTACGATTATTACTTTTTGTGCCGCAGAGAATGTTAACACAATGGTAGCATAACAGTTCATTACAAGTAAGGCCCTGGTTCGACCGCATACGTAATCTACCAAGTCGCCCTTCCCTTCAAAGTGAGAAAAGTGCTCTTAAACTTATCCAGGGCTCCCAATTTCCTCCAATCTTCGTGGGAGGCACCTGAGCACGGCTATCCCAGAAATTTTGAGAGAATTTACTTGATCAGCACTTGACATCATCAACGAAAAGACGAAGGTTTTCAAGAGCATCGGAACATTTGCGCAAGATGTTTGATAATCTTTGTGGAGGCTGATGTGAGGAGACGAGTGATTGCAGAAAGTTATGGGATAAGTACAATAAATGATGTCGGCTCACGTAAAAATGATATTTTATTACTAATAATACTTAATTGTCAATACTTCTTCCCTCAGATGTCACGTGTTAAGTTTTCTTTTCCTCTAATTAAAAGCCTTAAGTTTTTTTTCGCATCTGAATCAAAAATGAACTCACCTAAATCAGGCTATTTATAGCCTTGTACTGCTTTGAGGTAAGCTTTTTCCAATTCCACGAGACACAGAAGAATCGATATTGGCTTCGATTCTGCTGACTTATGTAGTTCATGACAGTGGTCTGCTTTCTACTAGGCAATCTCAACAGATATTTTGCTTCGCCATCCACTAATAGTGCTCAGTTCGGTTCATAATATTTTTACAGTACTGGCTAGCACATTTTCTTTATTTGTAGTAGCATCCTTTGCGAATACAGCTCTCAACTTTAAGCTTCTCCGAAAACAGACGTTCTTCTTAGTCGTTTGCCGTTGACTCTTCCTATTCACTTTCACTCCAAGCTAGAACTTTCCTCACCTTCTTCTGGGGTTGATTTTAAGGATTTTTTGACATGGCAGGACATTTATTTCACGATTATAAACCGATGATAAAAGTGGAAATATGGAGACAAAAGAAAATACCTAGGAGTCGATGTGCATTGATATGATTAATAACGTATTCAAAAGGTTCAAAGATAGACTATGGTGGCTTATTGTATTTCTCCTTGAAATCATTATGCACACAAATTAGATTCATTCCTCGTTTATTCTAAATCAAATTTTCTTTTCGCCTCAACTGAGTCTTTCGAGCCTTGTTTTTGCTTCTTCAGTGCATTTTGAAAAATGATGACCTTCCATCTAAAAAAAAAATTTGTGATGTTCATCATTTCTTTGCGCTCATGATATAACTGGTAATGAGTGTTATAAGCAACCACAAGACTTTTTTCGTCCAGGTGTCTTTGTTAGAGTGATATTCTCGAGCGTATAATTGAAAACGTACTCTTTTCTCTCAATAGTGCTTGCTGGATGATAGTCATTTTGAAGCTGACGATACCCACTCTTTTTCAAAGCCGACAAAGGCTTTTTTTTCCTTTAGACGGATAAACAATCACAGATTTCGTATTAATTAATTACATAGGGATGCATCATGCACTCGACTATTATGCCGCCGGGTGTAGGATAGATGGTTTAATACATGTTTGCCTTAAACAGTGACTTATTAGCGTTTTTCAAAGTATCAAGTCTGCTGTTGACATACTTTTGGAGAAGTTTAGTATTGTTGTTGTAAACCCGGACTAATTGACACTGGGAGCGAAATATAACATAAACTGCACGTATATGGCAGATCACCTTTACTCACTGAGCTATTTTTCCCTGTACTTCTTCTAATGGTTGAAATCATTCAATTTCCCTTGGTACACTCTCATGTTCTTGTCCGTGCTCATTCAGTTTATAAAAATGCTATTACTGTTTAACAAGTACAGAACCAATTTCAGATCAATGTATCGGCAAGTGTATTTCATTGTTGTTCACCAACTAGTGGTGATGATTTTGGCCATATTCGGTAATCTTTTCCTTATTTTTGTCATTTTTCGTGGAAACTCCGCTGTGCGACGACGAATTTCATCTGTACAGGTGCGTATATGTTGATCTAAGGCTGAACCGTATCTTCACGGCCAAAAAGCTTTTTTTGAAATCTGCTGAACTCGGATTAGTGTGTCGGACATGTTTAGATTCAAGCTAAGGTAGCCGATGATGTGTCGTTTATCTTTACGGAAACCTCATCTCAACCATCGTATATTAGGTTAGGTTCAGCAGAAACTCTCAGTTTTCCTTCTCAAAGAAAAGTAAAACGAAAATAAAGCAAAAAGAAAAAATTCAGTAGCGAGAGTTTAGCGAATGGTTACGACAGACAATGTGCTGTTACTGAATACCATTTTATCACATGATATAATTTGCTTCGTAGTCATAATTTTCTTATTTCGATGTCATCCTTTTTAACAGTGTAGAACTCTTCTGGAAATCAGCTACAATATTGTGAAATTACTTTTCAAAGCTCATTACCGCTACTGTTTTCGTAACTGAAAGAGCAAGAAGAAGGGAAAAAACAGTCGTTATAAACTAATATTACATACAACTTTTTTTTTCTCAGCTACTGTTACTGAACACGTGTGCTGCTGATCTGCTATTCGCACTGCTAACCTTAGGCACTGAGATACTAACATTGGTAGGTTTCGACCATTTTTTTTTTTGCTATAACCCTCTAAGTGAGGAAGGTTTTATCTGATGTAAAGTCGATAATCAATCTATTTTGTTTTGCAGTCCTATATACTGCTTTCGGAACAGGAGGAAACGAAAAGCGTTGAAACGTTAGAGTGAAATGAAACAGCTTTTCTAAATCATTATGTTAAGCTAAAATGGCTTTCAAAAGATCCCTCTTATGAAATGCGAGCATTAATAGCACATCCAGCTGTCATCTATAGTTTTCAAAAGCTGAGCAGAGTGGTCAGTGATCGTGCTCATCATGATACAAGGTGCTGATTCGACTCTTTCCGTTCTCCGACAATCACATGATGGAGCCCTAGCTCGGCTCTCTTCATAATTCCAATGAAAATAGACTCGACCAACATTCTACGATAGCTATGGAGAAGCCGCGATTCTCAAACAAGCGTCGAAACAACACGTAAAATATTCGAAGATCATAACTTTCGTTTCGAGTGTTTTCTTCAGACCACAGCCCAAATTTTCAATATGCCTTGCAATCATATTTGAGCCACTCATGTCAGTGGTCTGTCAAACAAGGTTGACTTAAAAAGCCCGATACACGTGTTTCGATCTTACGATCTCGTCAGCCGGCAGTTACCCTTTCTTGTTTTTTGCTAATCTCTGTGGGTGTTCCAGTCCCCACATAAGAGTTAGCGACGACGAAGATTGAAATTTGAGCTGTGGTCTTAAGAAAAAACTCGAAACGAAAGTTATAATATACTTAATATACTAGCCACGAGCAATCGAGTGTACAACACTTTGTGTTCGGTAAGTTCCTCACTGGACATAGAATGTAAAACGTTCGTCGTCGCTAACTCTTAGTGTGAGGACTGGAGCACCCACAGAGATTAGCAAAAGACGAGAAAGACTAACTGCCCGACTGACGAGATCGCAAGATCGAAACACGTGTATCGGGCTCTATAAGTCAGCCCTGTTTTACAGACCACTGACATGAGTGGCTCAAATATGACTGCAAAGCATATTCGAAGATCTTTGTGGAGCATGAATGCGAGGAAACAAAACCGACTGGAGGAAGTGCTGGGATTCGCACAGTAAACTATGACGACGCTTGTCTAGAAAGAACTATATATACGTATCGTATGTGTTATATAAGAGCAAAACTTTGAATGCTGGGCGAAATTCGAACTCGCATTTCACCCCTTCCGGGGCTCGTGCTAACCATTGAACTACCGGCGCTCTTCCTGCTATAATATTTATTTATTTGTATCTATATAAATTCATACATATATATATATATATCATATGTGCATGGGAACGTATGTGTTCCAAAGCAATCTCACATAACCGTTTTATTTGAGAGCCATTTATGATGATTGAATAAAGCAAATGTTTTTCAAATTATGAAGCGAAAAACAGTGTGTTGTGGGAACTCATAATAACTTTTTTCAGTTTTAAAATTTCCATTGATACTTTTTTTCTCATTATTCCCTATCTAACTTTGAATTTAGTTGTCGTATCCGAATTTTCATGGATCTAACTTATTATGTAAGATAATGCGTTATGCACAAGTACTTCCTCTGTATGCAAGTCCATTTCTGCTCGTCACCATTAGTGCCGATAGATATCAGGTAAGACCATGGTATCATCATGTAGTGAGGGACGTGAACTAGAAAGAATGTGATGATAGAGCAGAAAAAATTATGAGAAATCAAAAATAAAAGGGTAAAAATGTTTGTGGTGTGGTGAAGATTCAGTGGTCTTGTTGTTTTGATCTGCTGCCAGCTTGTGTCTCTGTCAACGGACAAGAGCGCAAAGTTCAAATCCTTTATATGGGTTATTCAAACAACCTATATTATACATGTATCACTATAATGAGCATACAATAATAATTTATACATGATTACGACATATAGTTATGCGAACATATGCCTAAGTCAATGTGAGTGACGATTGATGGAAGCATCGTCATTTGACGATCCTACGAATATTCTTAAGACTGAGAGTGTTATAGTAAGAGGTGTTATTGCAGCTGACGGTGTTATTGTAAGTGACAAGTGTTTTTGTAAGTGACAAGTGTTTTTGTAAGTGACGATGTTATTGTAACTGACGGAGCATGACTAGGCGGAGGGTCCGTTTTGGTTGTTATGGTCGCCCCGGAATAAGAAGCCAACGGTGGGATCCAGTGGGTGAATAATTTGGAAAATTTGATTTCCTTTGGTCTGTGTAAAAATGAACATTATATTTTTACGGATGATCATAGGCAAGACTGATGTAAATCATCAGTATCGCTGACATTTTGGCAAAATCACCGCCTTATGGTCCGTAGTGATTCGAATCAAGCACCTACCCACCAACAGTCGTAAAACTTAGTAGTGCACAATGTCTAAAAAAATTGCATTGTGAAACTATGTGTGCTGCTGATCGAATTAATTGAAAGTAAAAATTATATGGTGTATAATTCCAAAGATTCTGAGAAGATAGAAACTTAACAGAATCCAATTTTCGAATCATTCTTGACTACTTTAATTGGATATATTAGGCGATCTGCCGGCCGATGGAGACATTTCGTTCGCCAAGATTTCGTCGTCCATATTGCTTCGCTGCAATAGCGTGGATTTTAGCCATACTTTTCTCGATCCCTCAACTGTTTATATGGAGAAAAAAGTTAGTCGCATTACATATCGAAAAGAATTAGTTAGAGGAACGAATCACACAATGTGAGAAGGAGACAATAGATTGATCACTTTAGAAAAAATGGGCAATGTGCAACGTTGTACGGTAACAAATCACATTTCCTTAAGAGCCTTTACGTGATTGGCTTTAACACAATAGGTGAGTCGTCATCTGTATCATTATAGCAAAAACTAAAAGGCTATGAAAAAAACATTTCATCATTTCGTATCAAGAAAATATTAACACAAAATAGAGGAAGTAGTTTCAACACACAACGCTTAATGCGCGATTTGACATGACTGAAGCGTAAAACAAAGTCTATTTTGTTGGTTTCATGATATTATGTTGAAAAGAAAATTTCCATTGTTTGGATGGGTGTGTCGTTTTTTACATGAATCGTGTGTGATTTTCACAACATCTGAAAGGTTTACTTGTTGCGCATCTATTGATATATAATTTGTCTATATCTGCTGCAGAATGAACAAGTTGGCCGAGAAGTACCCAGAACATGTTCGTTCGCCGAAAGGGCGCTTTGTCTCAGCAAGACAGCGCAAAACCACACACAGCCAAAAAGACCAAGGCAAAGTTTGAGGGATTATTGGTCGGAGTTGAGATTCTACCGCATCCACCCTACAGTCCAGACGTTGCTCCATCTGATTACGGCCTTTTCCATTCCATGAAACACTTTTTGAAAGGTCATCGGTTTGAATCGTTCGCTAAAGCCGAAAAAGCATGTCAAGGATTTTTTGATTCAAAGCCGTAAGAGTGGTACATCGATCAGATCCGAAACCTGGCGGACCGATGGCAAAAAGTGGTGGATAATGATGGCCTGTAGTTTGCAGAATAGCTGTTGCTGTTTGTTGTTTGAATATATGCGTGAATTTTGAATGTTTTATCAAGCGATGGAAACTTTCTTTCCAACCTAGAAACATCAAGATACCGATAATTTTATCACCTAATAATACTCACTGCGAGATGAGATGTGGCTCTTGATCTATGAGACTTTTTTGAGTTTAAATTGTTTAAAACTATTAATTATCAAATGTGTTTAACAACGCGCGGGATTTTCTTTGGCTCTCAACAGACTCATGTGACTCATGAAAAATTTTAAAATATTTGTTTAAAAGATTTGTAAAGTGTTCTCATGAAATCTCGTCAGTCGGGCAGTTACCCTTTCTCGTCTTTTGCTAATCTCTGTGGGTGCTCCAGTCCCCACAATGAGAGTTAGCGACGACGTACGATTTACACTCTATGTATTGTAAGGACTGGAGCACCCACAGAGATTAGCAAAAGACGAGAAAGGGTAACTGCCCGACTGACGAGATCGCAATATCGAAACACGTGTATCGGGCTCTATAAGTCGGCCCTCATTGACAGGCCACTGACATGCGTGGCTCAAATAATGATTACCAGGCATATTGTTCTCATGAGTTGTCGTTTTATATTTCTCTCCGTCTTTTCTCTTGATTTCTCAATTTTTCTCACCATTCTCGTTCTTCAAGCTATTGTTTTCTTCTTCAAATAAATCTCCTTCTCTGATGTACGCAATACCTCGCAAATCCTGGATCTTCTATGTGAGTGGGTCTGTACGAAAAATTTTTTTCTATCTCGGAGTATTTTATCTAGGTACAGTACTCCGACATATTCATGGCCGACTTTCAAGAGCTGATTCTGAATTTTAATAAAATTCATTGGTTTAGCCCCTAATTTGGGAGTTTCTATTCCGCCAGGAATGAAGTTTCATTCGATTTGTATTCGGCTTGTTGTATTCCAATATATGGCAACCCATATTATGACAGGAGATGAAAGGCTTCTAATTAGCTAACTTCCATCCATTGCAAAGGCAATGCAGTATAAAATGAGGGAAATTGTACATGATCTGGCGCTGTTCAACATTTTAAATAAAAAAGGAGCAATGTATATAGCTTGGAAAATACGAGTCCGTTGAGGATTGTGTCAGTGTGTTCATAGAAAAGTTGTCATTCATCAGTTTTTTCCATTCAAGTGACACTGAATCCATCTTCTTGACTTTCCACTTACTTGAAAAAAGCACAACTGATCGAGAATACGAAGATGTTATGTTGGCTGTCACAAGACAATAACATTGCAATACTTTTGTAAATATTGTAGAATATGCTGAACAAGATAGCTATGCATGATATCATGGTGAGAGGAATTATTTTGGTTCTGAAATACTTCTATACCTGTTGTACAAAGTGTAAAACTCTGCTACGAAGCGCAGTTTACGATGTAAATAATTATACGCACATAAAGGAAGCTTCGTTCGAAAAATCTTGCTTGCGTTCACCGATTCAGAGTTCTATGCGAAATTTAGTCACTGTAAGCAAAAACTGCGATGTGTATATGAGAACTCCTAATTCTGAGTAGTATTTAATAAATGCACTTTGAACATCAGTGAAAAGTTTAGCTAAAAGATGGCCACTTTGAATAAGTGTTGTCAATGACTTTTCATTTTATTTAAGCTCCTAAGTTTTCCAGAATTCTTGTGCAAGCAGAAAATCTCTGTGCAATTTGGTCTGCAGCAGTTTGTAGCGCACTCTGCTTACCAGCATAATCTCGTCACCCAAAATTCTTCATCCAAATGAACTCCTCGAAAATTTTCAAGACTTCTTGTAATTTTTTAAGCGAGAAGAAAGCCGTTAATGATCGATGCTACTTAGATTACAAAACGCTTGTTATCTATGATGTATAAGTCACTAATTTTCATGGCTTTTCCCACGACTCGTTGATTTTCTAATAACGGCCTTGGACATTTTCATTTGAAAAAAAGTAGACCACACCGTAGACGGCTGGCTGTTGACAGATAACACATTGTAGCGTAGAAAGAGTGGAGTGCAACGGTTTAGCACATGCTTCCGAAAAGAGTAGGATCTGGGTTTAAATCCCGGCTGACGCAAACGTTTTTGCACACCACTCTACATCATTGGGTTTATCTAAACACCATAACACCGCAATCGGCGGTCAAATAAGATGATTTCCGATTAAAAAGTAAATAATACTTTTTTATGGCCTCAACAATTTTTGCCTCAGTATGCTTACAGCATGGCTATTGCCATCCATATTTGCCGCATTTTTTTACTACTGTGTATGCAAAGCTGTATGGATGTCTCGGTCAAAATTTCAACCGCATCAGCTGCCGTTTGATTTGAATTCAAAAAAGAGGTGAGAATTTTATGTGCTTATATTAGAATATAATATAAAAGAATATAGAATAAAGCTCTTGGCGTTGGTCAATCTTAAATGGACGGTTTATGCATTTGACTCTAACAAGCTACGTTTGGGACGACTGAATGCATATGTAGCTTACTCTGATGGTCTACCTATATTAAATCAGTGCTGTTATCCTCCCACACAAGTCTAGTTCCAATCCACAATCCCGGAGAGACGGAAGGCTTGGTGAGCATTGAACGTGGGAACGACTCATCGACTAAGTGTCTGTCGCAGAACATCTCTAACCACTGCCTTCTGCTTACTAACTACTATGTGACTACTGATTCCCTTGCGTATTCCAATTTCCCGCTAGTCCCACGATTAAAATTTTGGCCGGTCACGCGAAAGTGTATGCTGTAGCGAGTGTGTTAACACATCGAGAGGCCTCTGCAAGTCATTGCAAATCTAAAGCTACATAAGCTTCAAGTGGCTTTCGCAATGCCTGGAATGGAGTTGAGTGCATGGCGGATCGTTCAAGGATTGATCAACGCCAAATGCTTTGTTCTTTTACTGATTCATATATAGGCATATAAGTCCCATGATAATACACGTAAGTATTCCTACGAAAGTACATGTTTCGAAATGTTACATGTATTGCATGCATCATCTTTTCACTCGAGTGACCAGTGAAGTCTTCATTCATTAAAATAGGTCGGGGAAAAGGTCTGAGAAAATGCTTGTAATTTATGCCATTATTTGTGTTTTTGAAATCATTTGAAAGCCCGTCTTCGCCGGCGTTGATCGGTATAGAAATCTACTTATTTCTAGATGAAGTTAACGAGCGAGCAAATTAGATTGATACGTTCACTTACCACCGTTGCGTCTGAACCAAACACCCATTCGTGCATCATCAACAACCTAATTTGCTCGCTCGTTTACTCCATCTTGAAATAAGCAGGTAAGTTATAAGCCAATCATCGAGGGAAGAAACGAGCTTTCAAATAATCCAAAAGCATAAAACATTGCCGACACCCAAAAGGGTTACAGGTATTTTCTCAGAATTTTTCCCCAACCCATTAGTTACATCACAAAACCGATTAAGGGCCGTAATTCCTCATGAAACGTGTGAAGCAACATGTTTTTCATATGATTCCAATCTTTCATGTATTGGTAAGAGGCCTTTAAGACCAACTCACTGAACTGAATCACGGATTGCGCTGCAATCTGAGCTTGTTTGCAAAAGTGGAGCTCATTTCTTGGAGCAGTACAGGGATAGGCTAACGCCGGGAGCTTTATCCTTATGCATTATTCTTTTCATATGCATGGTCATATTTGAACATTTTGATGATGAAGTTGACCACTACCGCTTTGACGACAGATTCGTCGACAATGATATTCAAGTGAGGAGTAAGAAACACAGACTGTATATCGATAACGGAATTGCTAGGGTAACGCAGTATTTATTATTGATGAGGGAGGGTATGATTACTGCTAAAACCGATGAGTGTCTTGATATGCAATTACTCCAGATTGCCGATTATTTTGAGCGCATTGTAAAGACACCTTGTAGATTTATGTCAGAATGTCACTATCAAAATTTATTCGGAAACTTGTTCTCCTATTCTCTATCCCCATACCAATCGAACTTACAAGTGTACTGTTATATTTTTGAAGATAATAAACATAACGAGTTTTCAGTGATATCACACAAGACTATGTTAATCGTATACGAAAGAAATCAAGTGGTCATCGTCGCCAAAACACCGAATACGATCGAAAGCGAATACAAACAGGTTCTCTATTCTATTTCAATAATAAATGGCACTACCACTACAGTTAGTTTACACGAAATATTACATGTTCATTCTATTTGTATTAATATGGCAGCACATAGCAACACACCTGGAAGTTCGGAGCGTCATAAGAAGTGAATATAAATCATCTCTATTATTTTTATCCTATATTAGAAAGACTGGAAGACATTTCATTCAACAGCACATATACCTGTTTTTGTTGCTTATTGACATATTACATTATAAATCTGATCACCGTAATCAGCTCTGGAACTTGCCGATCGGTCATGAATAAGGATACCACGTGCTGCTTGGCGAAGAAATTCTAGTTGTCGGAGAGCGATACTCGGTGCTAACGCTTGATTCTCAAAAGCGTTCAGCAATATGCTGACTCCATCTGAGCTTTGTAGAAAGACGCTAAAATTGCTTCAAAATTTTCACCTTTTAGAAGAACAAGATTGACTATAAATTTTCAAGAACCAGTAATCTTGAAATTCATGCGCTTTAGTTCGACTAACGATGACAATTATTGCCACCAATTTCTTTTTATGGATGCCATTCTGTCTTGTCAACATGATTCAGGCTGTTAAACCTGGCGTACTCAGTGAGTCCTTTGCCATAGAACTTTTTTTACGGATGAAGTTAGGACGTGAAAAAACTTATTGAAATAGGTGTTTTTGAGCAGCTAGCCATCGTGATGTTACGGCAAATCACTGAAAATAGATTTACTGAATCAGTACAATTTGGTGTACTCTGCCTCTTCCTTCTTCATACACGAATTGCGTGCATTATAGCTCGAACTTTATGTACTCATAGAGATGTTATCGGCTTTTTGAAGCGTCAATTTTGCCACAGAAGTGATATAAATCGCCTACTTCAATTCCAGATCCAAGACTGAGTATTTACGTGATGATGCTCGGCAATCTGAATTCGTGTGTAAATCCTTGGGTCTATATACTGTTCAATCGCTCGCAAGCTTCTAAAGCTCTATGTGGTCGTCGATCAAAGCGTCTGTGAATTTTCTTCCGTTTAGTCTCATTCTATACTGAGGCAATGTGCAATGTTAACAAAGCTATGGCATCATCCAGTATCTCTCATTACTTTCTCGAATAGTTTAGGACATTCGTCGCATCGTAGTGATACTGAGCTATCATTTAGTCGACGTACTGAGCGTAAAGCCGCGATGAGTAACAAGCTCGCCCCACTGGCTCTGGAACTCATCAATGCTAAAGTAAATTTTCTGACTATATTCCATTTCTTCCTGGCTTTCTTCTTATACGTAGATCGATTACGATCCCAGGACAACTTTCTTATTACCTCGGCATTAATCAAACATTTCACTATTTTTTTGATGAACAGATACGAGGATATCAATAAAATTTCTAATCAGAGCAAAACTGGCTAACATTTTGGCTATTCTGCTTTCTTCAGAACTGTTAAGTTCTTTGTAAGCCGCCCAGTGTGATTATTTGACGTGATTATAAGCCGCTTTTAGAAAAAAACGACAATATCGTCTCAGAAACGTTGTGCACAACGATCTCTCAAGGAGTCTTTACGAGACGATGAGGAGTCACAAAAGCATGTCATACAGTCATTCTACATAGAAGGTGGTTCAGAATGTATTCGCAAAAGTTAAGCACCAAACTCAAACAGTTATCTTCTCGTCGTGGACATCAGACTCGCCATAACGAGCTTCAGCTACGCACCCGGATTTTCGTTCAGATGAAAGCCACAGATGTTTTGAACGGTTTGGTATTTCAATACACATATCATTGGTGATATAATAAACTGATAAGGGTTTATTGGTTTATGAGATCAAATGTTGGCATTAACTTTCGCTTATTTTTTTATCATTCTTATTCCATAGCCTTGATGCTCCACTGCATCGTCGGGTTCAATCCATGATATTCTAACAAGAACGACTCCTACTAACTGTTTCCTACTACTTTCGTTTATATATGTTAATTTGATATTTATTTGAGTGAACAATTGAAAAGTCATCTGGATCTTCACTGTGACTCATTTATGCATCTATTGTGAATTTTGCTCTTGCACTATCAAAAGAAATGCTAGGGTACAACCACTGTAGCGACCATTTGACAAACCTTGGATACTGAATACTCGCAATTGGGGTTCAAATTTACGCTTTTACTTTTTTATCATTTCGATCAATTGCAACACTGTCAACTATCGAGCAGCTTGAGGAAAAAACTTTTACCTCAAACTTTTATAAACTATTCGGAAGTCTAAATCTCGGAAGTTTCAATAATATGTATCGTTTATGAAATGCTACTCTTAGTATGTTGTTGTAGCGAAAATAACGTATGTTTCACATTCACTCCTTTTTGTCTGCTTGGCCGGGATTTTTGCCCGGCTTGTCGTTGAACTTTTAGTAGTCATCCAATAGCTTGAAACTCGAACATTCTGGAACTAAAACATCTTCTTAAGGTTTTTATAAAGCCCTATAAGAGTGAAAAGAAGATTAGGTTCTGCATCCGAAATACTTATCCTCTCGATTGAACTTCATAGCGGATTTATTTAGCAATGCGAAAAAAAAAGACTGCACCTATCGAACGATAGATTAGAGCTACTTCTAGAATTGCAACACAATAATCTAAAAGATTTTCGCAAAGAAAAAGTTTCCAGAAAAATAGCGAAACTCGCACTTTTCTTGATTGACGCACCCTTTTGAGGGAGATAGTTGAGATCGCTGCGCAAAGACTTACCCGAGAGGAGCGCGATTTTCGTTATTTAATGAGATATTTTTTTCTCTGTTTCAGATTTTTTTCTTGTTGTAACCTTCACTACAACCCACTGTGATGTTCAAGAAATGAGCTAATTAATACGAGCGCAAAACATTATCTTTTTCGCTCTGTATAAAGCTTATCAGCTACCGTTTTTATTTCCGAGTTTTTGAGATTTTGGTCATTGAATGATTACTAATGATCCAGCGAAAAGCCACCTACAAATATCACCCTGGGAATAAATCAAGCTGGGTGTGAAACATGATATTATTTTTGCTACTGCAACCCAACAAGAGAGGTTTCTAGTAAGCCGAACACATTTTTGAAATTATCGAGCTTTGTACTTTCGAATAACTGCTGAAAATTTGTGGAAGGAGCCTTTCACAGAGAAAGGCTTCCAGAAAATCGTGTATCCATTTGGTTACATTATATCGCGGAAGTCTCAAATACGCCTTAGCTCGTCTACCTCCAAGATTGCAAAATGAATTGTCACGACTAGCGTT
This sequence comes from Parelaphostrongylus tenuis, assembly GCA_019055375.1. Lineage (NCBI taxonomy): Eukaryota > Metazoa > Nematoda > Chromadorea > Rhabditida > Metastrongylidae > Parelaphostrongylus > Parelaphostrongylus tenuis. The sequence goes on from JAHQIW010003728.1 coordinate 59,242, forward strand.
ATGTGTTATTCATTGAAAAAGCCAATTTATCCAAGCAGCACCTCAAGCGAAACGTGAAATATTCGAAGGTCTGTGTCGAAGATGAGTACGAGGAAGCGAATCGAATACAAAAACTGATGAAATCCGTACAGTTATGATGTTATGAATTATGATGACGATTGGTGTAGAAATAATAATGTAAACCTATTTGAACATACCGAAAAGAATTGAGTGGTAAGCAAAAATTTTAACCTCAGGCAGGAGTTGAACCCGCAGCGAAAAAGCAGTAAAAGCATAGGAAATCTTGCGACTGCATAAACCTATTTATCTATTGGTATAAGCACAAAAAACCTCGATTTAGAAAGCGAACAAGCATGTTATAATCTTTACGAGCCAGTTTATAATTGCAGTCAGTGCTTCCTCTGATTTTGCTTTTGATTACCTCGAAGTAGGCTACCATATTTTGGATTTCCTCAGTTCACCTCTTACAATCGAAGATTTCGCTTGAAAGTGTGGAATTCATGTGCGTAGCTCTTTTTCCTAACAAAATATAGCTATTTATACATCAAAAGCATGTGAATGAGTCGAGAAAATCCTAGATCATTAAAGCCTAAGAGAATTAAATGTTGGACAGATTACGACCTCAGGCGAGAGTCGAACCTGAGTTTCATCCATGGTGGGCACGCATGCTACCACTACACCACTGAGGTACATTCGCACCACCACTCATTTTCCAATATCTCTATGATAACTATGAGCCACCAACCTATACCATGTTTGGCTTCGGTGTGTAGTGGTAGCACGCGTCCCTGGTATGAAACGCCGGTTCCACTCCGGAATTTTTCGATCAGCGAAAAAGGACCGATTTATTGGACGGAAATCACGTTTAAAGCTCACTGAAGGAAACCTTACATGTAGGCCACTTTGAAACTGCATGTTCTTTTGTATTTATATGGATATGTCCATGCACTAAACATTAAAAATATTATATATATAGATATATATATATATATATATATATGATAATACAACTACTCACTGTACGCTAGATGCTCCGTTAAATGATATACGAAAAGTCACTCATGGCTGTGGTAGGAAAATCTTATTGCACAAAGAATGAAGTTTAACAGCATAGGTGCCAAATTTTCTCGCTGGTTTATTATTGGTTCACAAATGTGTTTTCCTGGACTTTTCGTGATCACTTGATAGCTTATCGAATACAATTGTAACACTGCAGTTGGTCAGGGATAACCTGCCTTCTCATTTGTTTGCTGCTCAATTACTTACAACCTCGTCACCAAATGATCTCGTCCAAAGCTAGGGACACTTGAACACAATCAAGTAGTACAATACCAAGAAACACAAACAATAGAATCTCCGCATCCTCAAACTTTCGTCTGATAGAAGCACTTGAGGGAACTATTCAGAACTTTGAAAGTCAATATGAGACCTAACATGACTGTGCACTCGCGGCATTTCGACGAGCTTCGTTACTGCGTGCATAATAAATAGAGCGTTTGGCGTTGACCAATACCTGAAGGATGCGCCATGCGTTAAACTTCATTGTTCGTTAAAGTGGTTGAAAGAATATCTAGCTTATACAATGATTTATTGCCTTCTCAAGCAAATCTAGTATAAATTTTCCGACTCCAAAAAATGAAAGTTTTGGTGATTCCGGAACACGAAATCGAACCAGCGACCATATGCGCGTTGCAGGTCACCCCTCAGTTGCCCGCTACAAGAACCTTCTGTTCTCATAGTACTACCACTACTTCCTGCACCACGAGTTAAGCAGATTTACTGGAAGATCAATAACGAAATATTATGGCACTTTTGTACGTGAGAACATTGTTCATGAGTGTAGGCATATAGTAAGAAAAGATTCTACTCATTGAATCTTCATTTACTTGGTTTACATTCGTTTCGCTCGTAAACATAGAGCCTATTTTTCGCTTCATCAATAGAAAACATACAGTAGAAAACAAAGACATATTACACCTACATGCAAGAAGATGCAGTTAGTTCTCTGTTCTCAATATACAGTAATATACATTTTTCGTATCCAGAAAAGACACAGACACTACTTGCATGACGAAGCTTTACAAGTATATGACAAAAGCACCAGTGACGATAATACTTATAAAAAAATAAGTAGTCAGAAAAAAATCACCCTATTTCAACCCAAGACGAGAGAATTACGAAGACAAACCAGCAATGCGCACCATGACATTCCCAAAGCATCCGACGAAAACCACTGCTTTCACCGGGAACGAAAACAGTAGACGATTAGAATCGACGAAGAAAGAACAGCATGGGTTAGAACAACACTGGGTGACAAAAAAGAGAAATGACATATCAGCGATTAGGGAAATCTTCTGATCTCAGATGTGGAAGGCATAATAGTAAATAGTATAATAAATAAAACGACGAAACAAATATCGGTAAATCACAGAGATTCAATGGACGTTTCGAACTCTGCACCTGAAACTCACAAGCATATGATTGATTCAAACAGTCAATAAGAGGCACTATTAGACTGACTAAGTCTGCATAGATTAACCATAACAACATTTCGAATTTTGAGGAACAAACAATCAAACACTTGCTTCAGCAGAAATGAAATGACAAAAGTACTCACCAAAATTAAACACCATTTACTTCCAATAAATGTTATGAAAACTAAATATAACCCACTAATTGTTTCTATGAGATACAGCACCGCTATTTGAAGCTTTTGGCTTCTGCCAAAATTGGTCCTGGATCGTAAATCCATCGATGGTTGCGCTTAGGTGTCTCGTGGGTATTTGTGTGAAGTTTTTTGCACCAGAATCATACCTGAAGTTTGCTTAAATTGACTTCGGAAAGATAGCAAAAATAAAAAGAGAGCCCAGGATGCTTTCGTGAATACGTTATGAAAACTTTCGTGCTCACAGCCAAGGTCACTTGCAATCAAAAGTAAACAGAGCGTACTGTTGCAAGTTAAGGTGGAACTCAAGACTGGGGTCTGAAGCAAACTACGTAGGTAAAATAATCGGAGAAATAGCTCAAAATCACAGGAAGAGATCCAAAAAATTGCTGCTACATGAAATAAGCAGATGTTGAAACAATGTCAGTGATGAAGTACACTACGCACTTCTTCTGAACATCGAACACAACCCGTTTCGAAAATTAGTCAAGAATTTTACTACTTCATAAAATCCAGCCATCTAAATTATTTTTTAAATTGAGTTCCACCAACTTGCGACGTGCTAAACAAAACGCACTAAAAACGCCTTGGTTGCAATGGTTTTTACTTCACTTGATGACGTTGATCTTAAAAAGGTCACATCACTTCGAACTCTACGTCAATCGGGTATTACACATTGAAAAAAAAAAACATAGGTTTCAAAAGACCATACTTAAACATCAATTTCATGATACTCTCTGAACATTTCGATGGACCTTGACCTGAGATCTTGACAGCCGTATCCGACACCTGAAAAGTAGTAATGAAAGAAACATGAAGGGACAGTAAGTAAAACTCTGTTATTATAAGTGACTGAAGCTTCAATAGGTCAGACAGCTTGTCTTACCAAGATAGGAAACTCACAACTATGACGCATATTACAAGTGTTTGTATGTACCATAAGGAACGTTTCTAAATAACTTACGGAATGATAGTAGACCAATCAAACTCAGGTTTTCAGTCCGACCTCTTATCATGGAAAATGTAATTTAACCTTCTGGAGACGGCAGGTGAAATTCAATGCGTGAATCTCATCACAGATACATGTTTTCCCCAAACATTATGACAAAATCCCTCACGTCTCCCTTATTCTACATATTGCCCCATGTTTCTCCGTAGACTCTCTCATGTTTTTTTGTGCATAGAAAGGTCTTGGTGTGTGAAGATGAGCACTAGTTCACTATACGATCGCATAGATCTCGACAAGTTTAATGGTATACTTGGTTTCTGGTAACGACCATTAAGTGCGCGATAGCAGCCAAAAGAAGATTGGGTTTCGTAAATTTGGAACACTTTTATTCAAACCCTGTCTCGACCTTTTGAGAGAAAAACAGTTTTCTGATTTTCTTCAGAGTCTAGGTAATTATTCGACAGTTTAAATCTCAATTAGTGTGCTTTGGAAGTAAAAATGAAATTACAGTTTACACTCAAGTATTTTTCGCTAAACAAAAAACTTTCCTCTAGACTTTTAGTAATCATATTATACTTTCTTTCGAGTGCTTTATGAGACCACGTTCAAATTTCAATAGATCCTTTCATTATCAATTGAGCTAACATGTCATGTAGTCTGATAACGGCTCTTCTGCAGCCCAGTACACTGTTTCGTCCTACAGACTCGTCAGTCGGGCAGATCCCGATCAGTTCTCTCGATAGCCTGCTCTCTCTGCAAAGGGATTTCGAAGACAAACGTTTTACACTCTATTCAAGCGAGATTTCACCTAACACAGAGTCTGGCTTTACATAGAGTGTAAAACGTTCGTCTTCGATATCTCCCTTCAGGGAGAGCAGGCTCCCGAGAGAACTGATTATCAAAAAAAAAAAGAAAAAAAAAAAACGAAAGACGACGGGTTCTGCCCGACTTTCGAGTCTGTGAGGACGAAAACACGTGTATTGGGCCGTAGAAGAGCCGTTACCAAACCACATGACATGCTGGCTCAAATAATAATGAAAGCATCTTTTAGTAATCATTCGATAGCTTGACGATCCCAATAATACAACTTTGTTCTTGGAATAAGACTTTTTCAATGTGCTGTAGCATCCAAAAGAAGTTGGTTTCGCAAGTAAACGTTACGTTGAGAGCGCGTTTGTTTACTGCAGTGTTGCGAAGTCCACCCACATACCAAACGCCTAATTTCCTTTCGGCTGCTAGGACTGCACTAAGAAGTTTTTTTTTTGAAAAAAAAGTACGTGTACTGCTGTAATCATCGACGTTCTGTACATCGAAAAATGCTCGAATGTGAATCATAACTCTGTCCGCTGTCACAACCAGTAAGCGTTTTGGAAATAAAGTACACCATTATAATTATAGAGATTTAAGCTATCGACTGATTAGTGAAACTTGGGGAAAAAGCAAAAATGCATTTTTCCCAGGGGACTGAAACAGGGTGAGTATAACGGAGAAGAACCCAAGTTTCACACTGAATACTGTTGCAGATAATACTTCAAATATTCGATGTTGAGAGCTGGTTATGGAACAGGGGCAAAGAGCTATGGCGATCCAAAAAGTGGCAATTAGGAAAAGATCATTTGATTTCTACAAGATAAGCGACATGGAATGACAATATGAATTGAGCATGTCCTATTTATGGGCGTTCTACTATAGATACCTTTGTGAAAATCTCCTCGGTGATATCTCATCTTTCGTGACGATGAGGTTCTCTCATCATATTATCTTCACTGTACAACTGCCCACATAACCCGCTGCACATTCAAACTATGAACTAACCACTCGAAAGCGCCGCGTGTATTCTTCGTAGCTACTGCGCACTTTTCAAGCTCTTTCAGAAACCAAGGCTAGTGTTAACATCTCCATTTCTCAGGCTGTCAGTTACTACAAACGGCTCTACTTACTACAAGAAAAAGATTTACTAATTCTTGATTATAAGAGGTGAGGAGCCGTGGCCGAGTAGTTCTGATTCTCGTTGCGACGCTGATCCCCCTACACCCCCCCTCTCCCAACATTCTTTGCCAGGCAATGATGAACCCCCTATGGAAAGGCATAACTAAATAGGTTATGTCGAGTTCATAAGGAAACGTTCCAACCAGTGTTCTATGACGTTCAAGAAAAAAAAAAGCAATTGAATGTTAAAAGTGCTAGAATCCGCAAAGTGAAAAAAATCAAGAAAATAAATGAGACAGACCGAATAGGTGCTAAATACTTTAAGTGATCAGACTGATTTATTTTAGAACGTATCAATTTTGATTACCAGAAGTACGAATTCCATACAAGAAATTTTTCCAAAGATTTTTACACAGTGACGAATGCGCGCTCCTTCCATGCTTACTTCGCTCGGACCAATGAAATATCCCCACATGAGTTCTCTTTAAAAATCTCACGTTGTAGAATACGTCTTGTAGAGTGGCTCTATCACAAGATGTGGTATCAGAATGTGCAATGAGGATTGGAAAATATATTTTTCTTCCAATGATTAGGTTTTTACATCCAGAAAGGGTGCATTTCAGGACGTATGGGCGTTCCCTGGACTAAAAGACAAGTTCAAAAAAGTTTCCACATTGGAATGTCAGCTTTCAAAAAAGTTTCGTTGACTTCCAAACTCCACTAAAATGAGAAACCAAAACAAAAAAAAACCATTGTTAACTTCAAGCAAACGCAAGCAAGTTCTCCGAAAGCGAGGCGTGATATTCTTTTTGTTGTTACCGCTCATTACGAAAACCTTGTCCAAAGCCAAGTCCAACATTTAAGATAACAGTCTTTGAGTTATCAAGTGATTAATGGCTAATCAAAAGAGCTCTAATCGGCGCAAAAAAAACCAGGGAAACACG